>ML370413.1:0-27457 GCA_005239525.1 Nicotiana knightiana | reverse complement strand
TGGGGAAGACGAGTCGTCCATTTATAAAGACCCGTTAATCCCCTGTATTGAGGCCAAGAAAGGTTGTGAGTCCATTGTCTATCAAGCTTTTGAAGTAGTTTTTGTGGACCATGTTGAGGAAGGAAGGAACATTCTGCATCCTCGTCTTTCCGCCACATCTGTAATGGTAGCGGCATTCATGCTTAGACAAGTTTATGAGCCAGGAAAAGGCTTGGGGCATCATTGCAAGGAATTTCGGAGCCCATTTCTTCGTTCAGTAACCATGGTAATTTTGGTTTAGGCTTCAGGCCGACACAAGCAGACGAAGACAAATACAAACACCACAAAAAGCACAGATGAGTCTTGCAACAACCTATCCCTCACATTTTCTACACCTTTGTCAAACCACGACTCCAAGAAGGTAAACATTCCTCGGCGTAGGCAAACGTTGATGAAATTTTCCATGGATTCAGCCAGATGTTTTCTGAAGTGAATATGATCCAGGCTGGTGTAGGCACTAGTCGTGCCGATGTGCAACTAATTGGCCCAGATACCATGCTCAACAATTGAAGGAAGGAGTCTTGGTAGTTTGATTTTGTAGCTTCTTTTTGTATTTTGGGTTACTTTCAGGGTTGTAATCCAAACATCTCAATATGATTGTTTTGTTTTGATGTTAACCCTTCTATCCTTTCGAATTCAATGAAATGCAGTTCAGTTTCGTATTAAATTTTGTATCTTTTCCTTTTCCTAATTCAGTCATTTTGTTTTCATTTCAGTTTCGTTAATGTCGGCTTTAATAACATGACATGCATGCGGAATTCACGCCCAGATCTTAAAAAGCTGTCTAATTTTGAAATAATGCATCAAGAGGTTGAATATGACGAAGACGAGGTTGTTGAGGAAATAACAAGAGAGTTGGGACAATTTGAAAATAAGCCTAAGCCCAACCTTAATGAAACTGAGTCCATTAATAGCGGGAGTCACGAAGAAGTTAGAGAAACAAAGATAAGCATTCACACTGAACAAAAAACCATAGATTCCTTGATTCAACTTTTATTTGAATATAGACACATGTTTGCTTGGTCTTATGATGATATGTCGGGTTTAAGTGTTGATCTAGTGGTTCATAAGCTTCCCGTGTATCCTGATTTTCCACCAATCCAACAAAAGCAACGAAAATTTAAAACGGACATGAGTGACAAAATCAAAGAGGAAATAATGAAACAGTTGAGTGCCAACGTGGTCAGAGTTGTCCGATAAACCATCTGGGTGGAAAATGTTGTGCATGTTCCAAAGAAGGATGGAAAAACTAGAGTCTGTGTTGACTACAGGGACCTGAACAAAGCAAGTCCGAAGGATAATTTTCCTTTGCCAAACATCCACATTCTTGTAGATAATTGTGCAAAGCATGAGATATAAGCGTTCGTGGATTGCTATGTTGGGTACCACCAGATTCTAATGGATGCGGATGACACACAAAAGACCGCTTTCACCACTCCATGGGGTACTTATTGTTATAGGGTCATTCCATTCGGTTTGAAGAATGCAGGGGCAACTTACATGAAGGCCATGACCACCATTTTCCACGACATGATGCATAAAGAGATAGAAGTATATGTCAATGATGTCATCATAAAATCAAAGACACAAGTTAATCACGTGCGCGATTTAAAAAAGTTCTTCGAACGGCTTCGAAGGTATGACCTTAAGCTTAATCCAGCCAATTGTGCATTTGGGGTTCCATCTAGGAAACTCCTCGGTTTCATAGTCAGCCGGAGAGGCATCAAATTGGATCCATCTAAGATAAAGTCCATTCGAGATTTGCCATCCCCGAAGAATAAAAAGGAAGTCATGAGTTTGCTCGGGAGGTTGAACTACATCAGTAGGTTCATTGCTCAGCTCACAACCACGTGCGAGCCCATATTTAAGCTGCTGAAAAAGGATGCTGCTATCAAGTGGACGGACGATTGCCAAAAAGATTTTGATAGGATCAAAGACTATCTGTCAAAACCATATGTACTGGTCCCACCTGATCCTGTTAGGCCTTTGTTTTTATATCTATCATCTATGGATAATTCCTTTGGATGCGTTCTGGCGCAAAATGATGCAACATGCAAAAAAGAACAGGCAATCTATTATTTGAGCAAGAAGTTCACCAATTATGAGGTTAAGTACACCCTTTTAGAAAGGTCTTGTTGTGCCTTGACTTGGGTTGCTCAGTAGTTGAGGAATTATCTCATAGCCTACACCTCTTACCTCATATCCAGAATGGATCCTTTGAAGTACATCTTTCAAAAGCCGATGCCCACTGGAAGGCTCGCAAAATGGCAGATTCTGCTCACAGAGTTCGACATTGTCTATGTCACTCGCACCGCAATGAAAGCACAAGCTTTGGCAGATAATTTGGCAGAGAATCCAGTTGATGATGATTACAAGCCACTGAGCACATACTTCCCAAACGAAGAGGTCAACTCAATAGAGGAAGTAGTTTCGGGCACCACCCATGTATGGAAAATGTATTTTGATGGGGATGTCAATATCAAAGGAGTTGGGATCGGGGGAATCCTCATCTCGCCTATCAAACAACATTAACCTACAATGGCCCGACTCCATTTCTTTTGTACCAACAATACGGCAGAATATAAAGCTTGTATCATGGGTCTGAAAATGGCCCTCGATTTGGATGTGCATGAACTATTGGTTATGGGAGATTTTGATTTGCTTATCCGGCAAGCCCAAGGCAAATTGGAGACTCGAAGCTGAGCGGATCATGAGTGAAGTGCATTTGGGGTATGTGGACCTCACATGAGTGGATATGTTTTGGCGAAGAAGATTCTACGATCAAGGTATTATTGGCTTACCATGGAGCGAGATTGCTTTAGTTTTGTTCGCAAGTGTCACCAATGCCAGATTCATGGTGACCTGATTCACTCGCCACCTCCGGAGTTGCATCCCATGTCCTCTCCTTGGCCCTTCGTTGCTTGGGGAATGGATGTTATTGGGCCAATTGAGCCAAAGGCTTCAAATGGGCATAGATTCATCTTGGTTGCAATTGATTACTCTACCAAGTGGGTGGAGGCCGTCACTTTCAAAGCATTCACCAAGAAAGCAGTGATAGAGTTTGTCCATTCCAACATCGTCTATCGTTTTGGTATCCCAAAGACCATTATCACTGACAATGCAGCCAATCTAAATAGTAATTTGATGAAGGAGGTATGCGAGCAATTTAAAATTATGCATCGCCATTCTACTCCTTACCGGCCAAAAGCCAATGGAGTCGTTGAAGGGGCGAACAAGAACATCAAGAAGATTCTTAGGAAGATGATACAAAGTTCCAGACAATGGCATGAAAAGTTGCCTTTTGCTCTTTTGGGATATCGCACAACTGCTCGCATATCCGTTGGTGCAAATCCTTATCTGTAGGTATATAGAACGGAAGCTGTAATATCGGCTGAAGTCAAAATTCCCTCTCTTCGAGTCATTGCCGAGTCGGAGATTGAAGATACAAAATGGGTAAAGACCCAATTAGAACAACTAATGTTGATTGATGAAAAACGGCTAGCAGTNCATCTCTCCGAGTCATTGCAGAGTCGGAGATTGAAGATACAGAATGGGTAAAGACCCGATTGGAACAACTGATGTTGATTGATGAAAAACGGCTAGCGGCAGTGTGCTTCGGCCAGTTATACCAGCAAAGAATGGCACGCGCTTACAACAAGAAAGTGCGTCCAAGGCACTTCGAGGTGGGCCAACTCGTTCTGAAACGCATTCTTCCACACCAAGTTAGAAGCTAAAGGAAAGTTCTCCCCAAACTGGCAAGGACCCTACATCATCAATAAAGTGTTACAAAAAGGGGCCTTGCACTTGGTAGATGAAGAAGGAAGGGTATCAGGCATGACTATTAAAGCAGATGTAGTCAAAAGATATTATGTCTGATATATACCCACTGTGGAACTTTCACGCATGATTTTCTCAGAATCGAGATGACGAAGGATACCATTGCTCGTTGTTCCAAATAGGTGTCACCCTCTTGTTAACCCTTTTGAGTTGTATTTGTCTTCTTTTTTCCCCCATTTTTGGAACCTGTGTACTAAAAAAAAAAGAATCCAAACAACAAATCTTCTGAGACATTGAACTACGTCCAACCTGACTCCGAAAGGATACGTAGGCAGCCTTACCCTGGGTTCGGTCCCATCACAACAAAAATCCATATTCCCAATACTCCAAAACTGGGTCAAAAGTTTGTTATGTTTTACGGTATTTTTTGTAGAAACGGTTCCAAAAGTTGTAATTCAGTTCAAGGTTCTTTTCCTATTTTTTCCATTTTAAGAACTTCTCGTCGATCTTTGAGAATATGTGAAGTTCCCATGCCAGGGGAATTGGTCAACCTTCCGCATGTCATATCTTTAAAAAAAATGAAAAAAAAGAAGAAAAAGAAATGAGAGAGTCTTATCGGTGAAAACCCGTATGGGCGTTGTAAGGCGATAGTGAGCAGAGAAATGAGAGTCTTATTGGTGAAAACCCAAATGGGCACTGTAAGGCGACAGTGAGCAGAGAAATGAGAGAGTCTTATTGGTTAAAACCCAAACGGGCACCATAGGGCGATGGTGAGTAGAGAAATGAGAGAGGTCAGTTAGCGAAAGCCCGCAAAGGGCGCTACTAGCCGAATGAGGGTCTTTGATACACCAGCATGAGCACAACCAAGACAGTTTCAAGATGAACATTTGTGATGGATTTTGAGAATTATACATCTCAGACGGATGAGGCGTCCAGTCCAAAATGCATGTCATGATTCATTGAAGTCGGCACATACTTCTAGATAAGTCTCCCTATTCCTTTTCCCGAAAGGGACGCCTTTAGTTTATGCACAGTTCGTTTTCACCTTCAAGTATTCTTCTGTTTTTACCCATAATTTTTCTTTGAGTCCCTTCCGGTCTAATCTTTCCTCAAAAGTGAAGCAAAGGAATGGCTGCAAAACTGGCTACAATTTCCCAAAATATCGAGCACAATTTGAAGCATATATGGCATTGACGAAGGCATGATCCATCTGTGATATCATTTGTTAAGGCAACCAAGGTGTCTCAAAGAAACTGAAAAGGTTGCCTAAGCAAGACTTGCTTCATGAGAAAAGTGGATAAGCACTACAGACACAGAATGGTGCTGGGTGCAAGACAACTGAGTTTGATTTTTAAGGGGAAAACTTGCCCTGCCTTGGGGGCAAGGGATATCGGTGCCGTGGACATCCGAGTATGAAAAAGTCAGGGGAAACATCGAAAAACAAGGTTTCCAGAATGCAATACAAAGTATCCAAGCACCTCGGTACCATACTGATAGAATCAATTCTTCAACAACGGAGTGGCCATGAATTCAAACCACAACAGGGTATCAAGGCCACAAACCAACCACCACTTTGAAAACTCATAAGTTTTTCTTTGTTTGAAGCAAGGTCAAGGTAGTGCAGAATGACAATTCTCAAAGGGCGAATGTCACCAAACATAAGCTCCTTAAAATCTCCATTTTTCTTTTATTTTCAGCATATATCACAATTGTCCATATCTCCCATTTTCGGAGCTTAACTCAGGTAGAACCATTTCGCCTAGGGGGATCCAGCTCATAACAGCTCGTAGTTCCGGGTAGAAGTACTCTTCGCTCAGGTCGTTTTCATAGCTTAACTTAGGTAGAACCGTTTTTCCTAGGGGTATCCAGCTCGTAGTTCCGGGTAGAAGTACTCTTCGCTCATGTCATTTTTGTAGCTTAACTTAGGTAGGACCATTTCGCCTAGGGGGATCCAGCTCATATTTTCGGGCAGAAGTACTCTTCGCTCAGGCCGTTTTACATAGCTTAACTCAGGTAAAAACCTTTTTGCCTAGAGGGATTTAACACTTTATCAATATTACAGGGTGTCATCCCCTGTTTACACTCCTTTCATTAACACAGGGCACCAACCCCTGGTTACATTCCTTTCCAGCATTACAGGGTGCCAACCCCTGATTACATTTTCATTCCATCTCAGTAATACAGCGCACCAACCCCTGGTTACATTTTTCCTAGTGATACAGGGCGCCAATCCCTGATTACTTTCCCTTTGAGTAATACAGGGTACCAATCCCTGGTTACATTTCCTTTCAATAATACAAGGTACCAACCCCTGGTTACATTTATCCTTAGTGACACAGGGCGCCAACCCCTGATTACATTCCTTTCAAGTAATACAGGGTACCAACCCCTGGTTACATTCATCCTTAGTGATACAGGGCGCCAACCCTTAGTTACATTCCTTTCCAGTAATACAGGGTACCAACCCCTGGTTACATTTTTCTTCAATGATACAGGGTACCAACCCCTGGTTACATTCATCTCCAGTAATACAGGGTGCCAACCCCTGGTTACATTTCTCTCCAGTAATACAGGGTACCAATCCATGGTTACATTTCTTTCCGGTAATGCAGGGTACCAACCCCTGGTTGCATTTCCTTCCAGTAATACAGGGTACTAATTCCTGGTTAAATTCCTTACCGGTGATACAGGGGGCCAACCCCTGGTTACTTTCCCTTTCAGTAATACAAGGTACCAACCCCTGGTTACCTATCATTTTGGTAATGTAAGGTACGTAATCCCTCGTTACAAATTTTTATCTCTTTTAGTTTGTTTGTACTACTGTTTCTCTGTGCCTTTCAATAAATTAGATAGTTTATAGCTTTCTCTGATAACTCACAAAATTTTCCTAGTTCAAACCGGGGCAGAAAAAATTTGTTCGTTTTGTTCGTCTTTGATGGCTTTTCAGGCCTCGCCGTAGAGCGGAGGTGACGGTTAAAGTTTGCGATTTCAGTTTCTCATCAGAAGAAAGAAGTCTTTCGATCACAAGATAGTTGGAGTTAGCATTGATAATGTGTCAACAATCCAGCTTCTCAAATTTTATTTTCCCAAATTCTGATAGGGAGATCAAGCAATCAAGAATGAGCCCCATTCCTTTCTTCAAAGAGTATCAAGATCCAATCCAAGGTCAACACAAGCGAGCAGATCAAGAATCAAGATTTGACTCCAGAAGACACATAGATAAGAATTTTGTAACTCTCAGCTTGCAGCAATATGTAGTTCTCTTTTTCTTTTGATGTAAGCAGTAAGTAACAGTAACAACAACAACAGCAACAAAAACAGCAACAGTCTTAACTCCAGTGTTTGGTAGTCCCATCTACCAAGTTTTCCCACAACTACACTGACTTGATTCCTTTATAGCCAAGGATATGTAGGCAATCTCAGAAACAAGGTTCGCTCACCCTTTTAAAAAAAATGCTTCATTGTAGTGATGTGTGGGCAAAAAAAAAATTTAGTCATGGCATTCACTATCTTTGCACGAAAACTCTTCATCTTCTCGAGCAAAGAGAGGCAACTGTAAATGCCTAATTTTTCTTTTTTTCTTTTACATTATACTTTAGAATAATTATATTGTGTGTTTGTAGATTTTTAGAATTAGTTTTTTTAGTTTAATTAGTTTAAATGGGGTTAAGGGACTGGGCTTTTCATTTTAAAGAAGAAATTGGCCCAAAAATGGACCAAAATCGGCGGCCAATAGCACCTGACCCGCCCAGCTCAAGACCCTAACCAGATGTGCCAAAACGATGTCGTTTTCGTTAAGTGGCTGAGATCTAATCTTATCCAAACATCTTGACTTGATCCAATGACCCTAATTCATTCTCCAACCCATGTATTTAAGCCCTCTAATACCAAAATTTTTGCCCCATTTCCCCTTTACTTCTCCTCTTCTCCTTCTCTCTTCACTCTCTCTTCTCCATCTCCCTATCTCTGTAGCCGCCTCCCCTGTCCATGGCGGAACCACTGCCTGCCGCTTTCCACCGGTGTCCAAACCACCCCCAAATTACACCATTATCTTCCTCTTTTCACCCTCTTTCTATATCCACAACTAATACCCGGCCGAATTCTGGCCAGCCACCATATGCTGCTATGAGCCTTTTTCTAACATATATGCGACCGCACAACCTCTTTTTCTCTTTGAAAAAATGCCGGACTCATCTTGTTAGTCAGAGTTTGTATTATTCGGCGTTTGTCGTCGAGAAAGAGAGGCGTGGAGGTCAATTCGCCATCGAGTTGTTTGTACTACTGTTTTGAAGCCCGGACGTTTAGGTAAAATCCTAATCCCTTATTCATCCGTTTTAGTTTATTCTTTATTGACTGATTTTTAGATTTTTAGTTTAGTTTAAGTTCTATTTTTTCTTAATTAGTGATTAGTCGTCTTATGTTGATTTTTTTTAAAATTATGTTGTTTGATTATTTGTATTGTTTATTCGTGTTGAAATTCTGTGATTAGTCGTCTTATGTTTGGTTGTTGGTTTTTATAACTTAAGTTCTTTCCCTATTTATGTTTAGGTTTAGTTTACTTCAAGCTTTCAATTAATTGTTAATCTGTGATTGTTAGTTCGTGTTAGCTTCATTGACAATCATCGATGATTAGTCATTATTGTATACTTTTCGAATCACGTATTAGTTAGTCGTTTGCTCAGTCATTACGTTTTGTTTAGTAAATCAGTTTTGTTAATCACTTGTCAAATCCGATTAACTATTTGTAATTGGCGAAGCTCACTGATTTTCTGGTTTCGCGATTAATTTTGGTGTTTTGCCCTATTTTTAAATCTGTTAAGTGATCGTTAGTTCATTTTCTCGTTTTTGATTTTGTGTTTCAGTCAACTTGATAGTTGTTTCATTATCAACATGTATCCTGCATTGCCTTGGTTGTTAAGTTCCAATTTCATGTTCATTATCTCGAGTTTTGTCTATGACCTTAACTACATGTTTGTTTGTTTGTTTGTTTGTTTGTAGTCATTAGGTTATTTGTTAGTTTAACGGTTCGAGTCTAGTTATCTGATTTTGCACCTTCTAGTTTGAAGTAATAGTTTAGTTTGATATTGGCTTGTGAGGGTAGTAGAAGGTACTTGTGTGTCGGACCTTTGTTTGGTTGCTTTTACTGTTCGAGGACTGTTTTGGAGTACAATACTCCAAAATTCTATCCATATTTGGTGAGGAAAAACTGTTCATTGGACTAAAATCTAGTTTTGGACAGATTTTTGGTCAAAAGTGTATCATTTTGGACATATTTTTGGCCAAATAAAATTTGTCCCGAAAGTCCTTTTTCTCATATATAAAAAGAGGTTTTCTTCCCTCATCTTCTACAAATCTTGGAATCTAAAAAAGATACATCTTCACACGCACTATCTTACACTTCCACACATCTTTAGAGTTGCTTGAACACACATATCTTTGAACAAAAAATCAGTAGTTGTATACTTTAGTAAGTCAAAAATTTCTGCGTTTTGTGAGTGAATATTAGAGTGCAAACTTTTAGAAAAGTAGAAGTCTTATTTAGAGTTAGTTTTGGGCTCTTCTCTAAAGTTTTTGAGCTGTTTTAACACAATTTGCGGCTGTATTTTTGTTGTTGCTGAGCTCTTATAATATTTATTTTCTGCGACCCAGGTAACCTTTGAACTCTGTAATGCATATTTTTTTTAGCAATTGATGAGTATTCGAGCATGTTTAGATTACTTGAAGCATATGTCAGGAAATTTACTGTACGAATGAGTGTTGAGGTTTCAATCTTGAAATCAAGCTTTGGATCATAATGTTAAATTCATTACTTTTATTTTGCTTTATTTATTTATTTATTGCCTCTTAGTATTTCCTTGTTAAACTTTAAGTAGTATTTTATGAGAATCTTGATCATGTTGTAGAAAAAGAAATTTTTTTTAAAGACTTGATGAAAAATTTGAAAGTGGGCAGAATGTATTAGTTTAGTGTTTAATAAGATTGGGCTAACAAGAATAAATGGTCAAATGAACTAACATGTTGGCCCATTTCACAAATGACAAATCTGGCCATTTGTTTAATAAGCAAGGGCTGGCCTAATGTCAAAACATGTTAAAAAAGGGCCAGCAGTTTTGATACTCAAATAGTTGGCTCATTCCCTTTTAATCAATGATTGTCCACTCTTTAAAATAACAATTTAGCACAACGTTTTCATTTATTTAGTCAAATAATCACAATAAAATCAGTTTTTTTATTAAAACAAACAACTTAGTCTCCTTAATAATTAATCTAAACGCTAGGCAACTAGTAGGTGCATTTTAACTTTTTTATTCACGGACTCGCTTGTGTAGCGTGATATTAACTTTTAATATTTTAATTCAATAATCTCATACTATTTTTACTAGATTTAATTAACTTCTAATTTAATTAATTCTTTTACTAGAATCACAGATTCGCTTGCGTAGCGCGATACTTAATATTTTAGTTATCTCTTTAAATGTAGTAACTTCTTTTTTTTAAAGTAATAATATACAAATAGTCCTTGTCATAACTGCGGATTCGCTTGCATAGCGTTGTTATGATAAAATGAATAAATTTTGTCCCGATCACGCATTCTCTTGCGTAGTGTGGTTATGACATCTCATTATTCAATTTTTTATTAAAAGTTTTCTAATAATCCAGATATAAAAGCGGCAAGGTAAAAATATAAATGCATATAAGTATCAATTTGTCCAAAATTAATTCAAGCCAAGTTTAAGTCAATAAAGCGACCGTGCTAGAACCACGGGACTCGGGGAATGTCTTACACCTTCTCCCTGATCAACATAATTCCTTACCCGAACTTTGTTTTTGCAAACCAATAATAAAAGAGTCAAATCTTCCTTGGAATAGGGATTCAAATAAAAGGTGACTTGGAACACCGGAAAAAAATAAATTCCAAGTGGCGACTCTGCAAATAAAATAATTCCTACTCAAGTTTGTCACTTTAATTGGAAAAACTCTTTAACTCGCAATAATACAATAACACATATATATTATTTTGGGGGGTAGAAAAGGGGTGTGACAATCAGTACTAACGTTAACTTCTTTTAAGGCGTCAATTGTTGCCTTCACCTTTTCTGCAAGTTCCGGCGGGGCATATTTTACATCTTCGTCTTCTTGAGGATCCCCATCATTGAAGGATATGTGATAACATGGTGAAACATCCTCCAATTTTGATTATCCTCCATTGAAGAAGGAACACCATCATCGCCTTGTACAGTGACATGATTCGAAAAACCCACACTTTCTTCGTCGTCATCTCATTCTTTAGTGTAGACCACAATGTATGGCTTCACTTTCAGTACTTCATCACAAGAAACCATGACTCTTGTTTGTCGCCTCATCCTAGAAGGAACCAAACTTTTAAAATCTTTAGAGATCTTCTAAAATTTGTGCGAAGTGGGTGTTCTTGTATTTTGATAATTTCTCTGGAACTTATTCCCCTTCTTTGATGGACCCAATCTATCAAATACGAAAGTTCTCACAGTTGATTTTCCAAGTCTGTCAAAGACGGAAGGCCTGTTAGAAGCAGCAGATTCATCTTCTACAACGATATAATTGCTACTCGCCCTCCTAATTGAGATGTGCATTGGTGACGGTTGCTTGTATCCCAAACCTTCATGCGATTGCCTCGTTGCAACTTCTGATGGGAGCTTACCTAAATTTGATGGCTCATCGGGATTGTATCCAACTTTCACAAATAGCTTGTAACTGTTAGGATCAAAACCTTCATCTATTCACTTTGTATGGAGTGCCACATTCTGCAAACGATTTTGGGTTACAAACCCTGCAAGCGGCTTCAAGAACAACTTTACTGCCTCAATTCGTTTTACCGGAAGAGTTAACTCCTTTAGCATGTTGGTTTGGATATTAGATGATTCGCCATCGTCTTTCTTCCTTTTAGGGACATATTGGAGCTTAGGACTTACTTTCTTTCCATAAGATGCAATATCCCCTCTATGAAATTTATTCATGTTGGGTTGTACCTCCTCAGTAACGGCTTTGGCTTTACCAATAGTCACCTCAGTTCTTTTGGTTATGGGCTTGTCATTCTTGCTTTGCATGCCATCATCAACTTTTATCTCCTTCACAATGCGGTTCTTCAAGTAGAAATTTGCATCGGCAAAGTGTGACTCTGCCTCGGTGAATGGCTCATCATCAACAACTAGCTTCTTCTCGACTTCACCCTTGTAGTATTTTAAACATTGATGGTAGGTATATGGAACTACTTTATTCTCGTGTATCCAAGGCCTTCCAAGCAAAAAATTGTATGAAGTCTTCGCATCGATCACATGCAGCAATGCACTTGATTGCATATCTTCAATAGTGATTCCCAGCCTGATCGCGCCTATAGCTCTTTGCCAGCATATACCCAACCAGGTACAATGGGCGATTATGAGGAGTGTCACCTAGCAGAAGATCGTCATTTGTGAACGTGACTTTTTCCTCACAAGCATTAACTTCTTGAGGAGTGGACTCGATAAGATTTTTCGAAGATGGTGCCAATGGTAGGTCATCACACTTTTTTTCCCTTCGTCAGTATGGCAACAAGAGGTATCAATACCCCCATGGGAAATCTTTGTGGGGAACCAACTTGGTAAAAGCTCCTCCAAGGTCACTGGATGTCGTGGATTTTGATGGTGGTGCACCTCCATTTTTTGCTTTCTTTACATGCTTAACTGGATTCCATCTCCTGGGTCTTTTCACCACAATGTTCCTTGTTAGTTGTTCCGTTGATCATTTTGTGAGCTCCTTTTGTGGCGCATACGGCGAGTTACCAACGTCCAACCTTTATCATCCTCAGGTTGACCGTGTTCAACTTTGTAGTTCTCCAGTAATTCTTCATCATTACTTTCTTTAAAACTACATAATTCGTCTGGACTGAATGAGCCAAATGTGATAAAGACTTGGTTTGCACTTGCTTTCTCATCTTCAAGCACGATCTTCTTTTCACGAGCCAAGTCCATAAGTTTATCCTTGAAGACAAAGCACTTTTCCAGAGGGTGGCTCACAAGTCGATTTCCCAGCTTCATTTGGTCGCTTCATCTCCGGAAGCTCAATGAGATTTAACTCGAGGAGTTCTTCAAAAATAGCTGGCACATCAGAATCCAGAAATGGGTACTCTTTCTCTTGCATTTCTTTTAGAGTTAATTTTCCATTTGTCTTATCTTGAAATGAAGTGGATTTCGTACTATGCTTTTTGCTCACCTTCGTCGTGAACTTCATATGTGATGTGTTGACACTCATAGCTTCTTTATTTTCAGATCTTGTTACAAACTTGCTCCATTTTCTGACTTCTTGCTTGTCATTCACTTTGCGAGGTTCATAGATGGGCAACCTTTCATTTCCAGCAGAGGCCATGTTCAATTCCATGTCATGGGCACGAGTTGCAAGTTATTCAAATGTGCTAGGCCTGATACCTTGCAAGATGTAGCGCAATACCCAATGCATACCTTGGATACACATCTCTATGCCAGAAGTTTCACTAAGCCCGTATTTACAGTTGAGGCTTGCATTCCTCCAACGATTGATAAAGTCGATAACTGGTTCAATCTTCCATCGACGAGTACTTGTGAGTTTTATCATACTCACAGTACATCTCGTGTTATAAAATCGATTGAGGAATTCTAGCTCTATTTGATCCCTACTGTCACCAAATCCAGCCTCGAGGTCCGCGTACCAATCAAAAGCATTTCCTTTTAATGAGCGGACAAACTGTTTCACGAGGTAATATCCATAAGTCCTAGCATTGTTGCATGTCTCAACGAAGTGCGCCACATGCTGCTTTGGATTGCCTTTGCCATCAAACTATTGAGATTTCGGAGGTTGATAGCCAATAAGCATCTTCAATATATCGATCCTTGAAGTGTACAACTTTGCGTAGGTAAAGGAGGACTTGGAAGCGACTTTATATTTGTTTTTTATAGCCCCTTCAATAAATTCCTTTAGTTGATTGATTGGAATCAACCCTTCCGAAGAGACTGGAATTTCCTTAGTGGATGCAACTTGTCGTGGGGGAGGATCAATCTCTTGAACTTCTGGGAGTTTGCTAGGTGCATGGGTGGATTCTTCTTCCATCAAGATTCCCACCCTATCTGTTAGCTTATCAATTCTAGCATCTTGATTTTGCATGCACTTGGTCAAACCAACAATTGCTTCCGTCAAGTTTACCAATTGCTCCTCCACAAATGAAGTGTTTGTCACCATGGCTTGCATGATTGTCATGGACGATGGAGAGTAGCATGAATTTTCACACAGATTGATCTTTAATTGGCTCACGCTATGTGGTGTAAGTGGGGACGATCCATCACTTGAAGCGTCATCATCTTCCTTCACAACAGAGTGCTTGGATCCGGAGAAGTCAAGCAGAGCAAGAGTTTTCTTTATCTTTTCAACAACATCTCTTCCTCCTTCAGGGGAATTTGTGGAAGACCTTGATCCTTTTGAGGATGAAGATCGAAAACAGGGGTAGAAACGGATGGCACTTGGGGTGCTTGTTATCCTAATGAGCTTGCTTTGCTCCTCGTAACTGGTCCAAAGCTTCTAAAGGCAACTTCGAGTATGTTTTCCACACCAGCATAGAACCTGGAATTGGCAGCCTTAGCAGAAGTTGAACTGGAGTTGATTTTCTGGGAAGCCATTTCGTTGTTCTTGAACTTTGGTGATTGAAAAGTTGAGATGAGAGGTAGAGATTGTCCCAGTGGGCATGCCAAAATTTGTAGACAATAAATTGCGTCGAGAAAATATAATCAAGACCGAAAATATCGCGACAGTCGTAGTATTTGATTTCAAATAATTTGAGTGTTACAATCTCTATGAATCCTCTGATTCTTCTTTTCAATAGGAAATAAATTCAAGAGCCTTTGAGCTTGATCTTGAATATATATTTGTGCCACGAACGATGATCTTGAATTCAACTAGCACGAACTCTGATCTGAACTCGTACTCTTTGAATCTTGATTTGTTCTTCGTTCTTGAGCTGGAACTTGATTTCTTGAACTTGAACTTGATAATTGCTTGAAGCTTGAAACTTGTTGAGGAATTTGCAGCGTTTGATCCACTAGCTCTTTCTTGCTTCTTATTATAATTTATGGTGTCTTGTTTGAGTTATGAAGACCCTTATTTATAGTTGTGGAAGAGAGGAGTTATGATAGGAACAAACTCTTTTCGACCAATCAAATTGAAGTGTGATGGCCGCATTTGATTGGCCAGAACATGTCACCTGCACATGTGGCGTGATTTCATTGGCCTTTTTAATGTGACTTGGCATGCATTGTCACTTTGACACGTGGCATGATCATATTGGCTCTTCCGTTTGATTTGGTGTGCCACGTCATTTGACATATGGCACCAAATTGGGCCTCTAGGAAGATGACATTTTGGGCCTAATGAGTTGGGTTCATCATTTTAGCCCAATTAAATGGGCAAGCCCAATGGATAAAGACTTATTTATTTAATCCATATATATTGGACTTATAGAATTAATTCAATTATATTAGCCCGTAGTATTTATTCAGACTAATATATCTTGAATTTAAAATATAATCCAAATTATTTTATGAATTTAATTTTAATAAAATTTATATGCCTAAAACCACCACCAGTCAACATCTCATCTAGGTCCAAATCAACATATGACGTATTAATTATCTGACATAGATATACATCAATAAAATCCCCATCCTTAAGGTCTTTACACAAAGATAACACGCCTTTTTGGTTAATTTAAATATATATTTATATATTGTTAAGTATCTCATATCCTTATCCCACTTACTAAAACGAATTATATTCGATTCATCAATATCATCTTGAAGAAAAACGGGCCAAATTTCGCCCATTTACATACCTCATAAATTGGCCAGCCACTAACCACCCTATATGATGAAACTGTAATTTCACATAGACAGCCATTGAAACCTATAAAAAAAGGCCAAGTAAGATACACTATGTCACCACCCAAAATTCATTAATGGTCGTGATGGCGCCGGACACCACTGTCAGGCAAGCCAACACCAAGCAGTTAATCAAATTCTCGTTTTAGTATTTTTGAAATCATTTATTTTCCTTGCATTTAACAATAAATAATGAACTTCAGTGAGTAAATAATGATGTCTTTAGCAAATTTAAATACTGAATAATCCCATTGTCATCCAAGGACCCGGTGTCACAAGTGCATGAGCAATTTCTAGGAATTTAAAATGTAATACAATAACTGTCTGGAATACAAATTACACAGAAAAGAAAATACAATACTCTGAAGGAGACTCTGCTGGTTGCGTGTCGTCTCGAAAGATGCAGCTCACCTAAGTCTTTGTATAAACCATGTCGTTGCGCCCAACGAGGTCACTAGACATACATGTGCCTGTGCAATAAAAATGCACAGGAAGTGTAGTATGAGTACGAAAACAACACGTACTCAGTAAGTATCCAGTGTAACCTCGAAGAATTAGTGATGAGAAGTCGACTTCGACACTTACTAGTGGTCCAATAATGTGAAAAATCATGGATTTTATAAGGCGCCTACAAACTCAATAATCATGAAGCAGGTAAACATTTCTTTTATGAATAGAAATCTTCGAACCTATTTCCATCTTTTTAACAATTTACATCCTCGTCCAATGAGGCCACATCAATTATCAATAATTCAAAAAACAATCAAGCAGGTCATGCGCAAATCATGGCGAGGTCGTACGATCCGATCCAACATAATATTTAAATTGTGCAATGGTAGAGGGTCGAATGACGCGAACCATAGATACATCTATTATCCCGCTCGCGGATCATACATGTGACATGGTCAAATATAAATAAAATAATTACCCCGCTCGTGAATCATACATGCAACACGGGTACACATAGGTACACACATTCAAACAGTCAACCAAGACTTCATCAGGGAAACAATTACCCGAGGAAATAACTTATTTTTTAACGGACAAGAAAATGATGTTTATCCCTTTAGAAATTTATTTACCAAGTTCGATATGATTTAGGCCTTTTAAAATCAATAAAGTTACAAGTACGACAAGTAAAGCATGCTTTTGGGTCCTAGACTACCCGGACTTAAGCATAATAGTAGCTACGCATGGACTCTCGTCACCTCATACATGAGTAGTCCCCATAAATAGAAGCACATATTTACTTATTTCACATATGGGGTTAATTCCCTCTTACAAGGTTAGAAAGGAGACTTACCTCGCTCCGAAGTTCCATAACTGGCTTCCAAGCCCTTCCGATGACTCAAATCGATGTATAACGCTCCAAAACTAGCCAATAATTATGCAAACCCATTATATGCTCAAATACCCATTATAATCCAATTTATAACAATATCTAACCCCGGTCGAAAAGTCGATAAAAATCACCCCGGGCCCATGTGCCCGGATTCCGAAATTTTTCGAATATAAACTTTACCCATAAACTCACGAACTCAAATATATAATTTACTCTCAATTTCATGCCCAAAATTCGTGGTAACAAATACAAATTCTAGTTTTTTCCACCAAACCCCAAATTTCTACTAATTTTCATGTTAAAATCTATACATAATCAATGTATTTAACTCAAATTTGGGAAGAAAGCACTTACCCCTACTAGTTGATGAAGATGGCACTCCACATTGCTCCGAAATCGGCTCCCATGGTCGAAATAAAAATGAAATTGAGCCAAACCTTCGCTTTAAAGAAGACACTGCCCATCCCCGACCTTCGCACTTGCGGTCGAGCAGCCGCATCCGCGCTTCCGCATCCGCGCTTCCGCTTCTGCGGTCTCTCCTTCCGCACCGGCGGTCCTTGCCACTTCTGCGGCTACTAACATATGGCGCAGGTGCACACATTTTCCCGCTTCTGCGGTTCCCGATGATCTTGGATCATCCCATGTCTGCGGGATCACACCTGTGGCCCTCTTCACGCAGGTGCGGTCACACCAGATGCTCGGCTGCTTCAACTCTTCCTCAACTTCAAATTTCAATTTGTTAACCACCTGGAAACCACCCGAGGCCCCCGGGACCCCGTCCAGTCATGCCAACCATTTCCAAAACATGACACGGACCTGCTCTAGGTCTCAAATCATATCAAACAACGTCGAATTCACGAATCACACCCCATCCCAAGCTTAATGAACCTTAGAATTTAAAACTTCTTCATTCGATGTCGAAACACATCAAATCACGTCCGATTGACCTCAAATTTTGCACACAAGTCATAGTTGACATTATGGACCTACTCAAACTTCTAGAATCAGAATCCGACCCTGATATCAAAAAGTCCACTCCCGGTCAAACTTCTCAAAAAACTTCAAATTATATGTTTCGCCAAATGACCCCGAAATGACCTACAAAACTCCAATTACACTTTCAAACGCGCTCCCAATACCAAAATCACCATACGGAGCTATTCCCAGACACGGAATACCAAACAGACATCGATAACATTGAAATGCACTTCATCCCAAATTTATTAATTCTTCCAAAATGCCAACTTCCACAATAGACGCCGAAACGCTCCCGGGTCATCCAAAAACCCGATCCGAACATACGCCCAAGTCCGAAATCATCATACGAATTGCTTGGACTTTCAAATCTCGATTCCGAGGTCGTTTACTCAAAAATCCAACCTTAGTCAATTCTTCTAGCTTAAAGCTTCCGAAATGAGAATTCTCTTTCCAAATAAACTCCAAAACTTCCGGAATTCAATTCCGACCATGCGTACAAGTCATAATACCTGAAGTGAAGTTGATGATGGCCTCAAATCACCGATGAATGCGCCAGTGTTCAAAACGACCGATCGGGTCGTTACACACTTCAACCCTGAAAAGCCATAAACTTTATCAAAGTGGAGACAAAAATATTTTGATATGCAAAAAAGTCCTATTTTTTAACTCTAAATGCTAGATCATACATGAAAGACACAAAATTCATAAAGTAAAGTGAATATTCCTTTGTTTTCCCCAAAACCCCTAATATAAAATCTCAAATAACAACAGACTATTCGTGCATGCAGACAAAAAATAGCTTTGACTATTACACATTACCCACATTATTTTATACGAAATTAGATGACAAAAGAGAAAACGATATCAAAAGAGACAAAATCCCTAAAGTAAAGTGAAGATTCGACTGTTTTCCCAAAAAAAAACTAATTTAAAATCCCAAATAACAAATAATTTATGCATGCAGACAGAATTTATCTGCCTATCACAAAATATTTCATAAGATTCTTGATCAGAACGAGATTAATAGTTAATAAACGAAAACAATATGATTGGATGAATGATTATAATTGATTTTGGAAAGGAGTGACTGGTTTTTCAGTCCATTACTAACCTACGTTTACAAGAGGAGGGTTTGGTTAGAGAGAGGTAAAACACGAAATTAGAATTTTTAGGTAGGTCAATTGAATAAGGGGGGGAGGGGACCCAATCTGTTGTGTTTTGTTTCCGCGCCCTTGACGTGTAACAAATACATTGGTCACAACCGATTTTAGTACATGTAAAGTGTTACAGACTAAATCAAAAGTTGTTTAAACTCGTTTAGTCTCTGCCATAATGGGCTAATTTTACTTATAATTTTTTTCGTAATGAATTTGTTCCTTTTTCTAATTACTCCTCGCATTTCTTGGAAACAACCGATTTTTGTATATTTTTCGCAACTAATTTTGTATTTATTGGACTTGAAGTCATTTTTCTGTACTTATTTGAAATTTGCTTTCGTCTTATAAATTCATACTAACTTTAGGCCTATATGCAAAAAGGGTTGACGTCAAGCATGTATGATTAAAGTTTAGAACTGTTTGAAAGAAAATTGCCTCATGAGACAAATTAGCGTGACATGTAATTTAATTGCACAAGTTTAATTCATGCACATTTACAATGTAAAGAATATTTTATATTATCATGTCACTGAAAAAGTATTCATTAGTAACCTTATATATATTTGAGAAAATGACATTACATAGTCGTTCTCAAAATAATAGCTGGAATATACACACACACGCACATTCTGTATATTATATACACAAACGATATAAATTTTATACATTGTTTGGCTATCAAATGTAAATAGTTAGTAGCATGAACTAAAGGTGAAAAAAGCTCTAAAAGATGGGACTAATAATTTTTAAAATAAAACATGTTATGGAACAAGAAAATATGGAAGACATAACAATGTAAAAAACTTTTACACCGTCAGAGTGTACAAG
Source organism: Nicotiana knightiana (assembly GCA_005239525.1). NCBI lineage: Eukaryota > Viridiplantae > Streptophyta > Magnoliopsida > Solanales > Solanaceae > Nicotiana > Nicotiana knightiana. Next base: position 7,421 of record ML370413.1, on the reverse strand, counting down.
GTAAATTCTTTGCACGGATAACTTGTCACGACCCGAATTTTTCCTCTGTTGGGTTTCGTGACGGCACCTAGTCTTAAGGACTAGGTAAGCCTATTATTAGCAAACATCATTTATAATATAAGAATAGTTTAAGTGCTTTTTGAATTAAATCTCATCACGTTACACTTCTTCCCATAACCCGGTAAGTGCAAGTCATAATCTTTAGAGAAACTACGCTAAAAATCCTAAAAATACTACTGTTCAAAAATAAGTACAACAGTGCAACAGAAACATAAGATGGTGACTCCGAAACTGAGAACGCTAAAGCGGTTTTACCTTGAGTCTCCACAACAGCAACCGCGCACGCAGAAGAGTAGTATGAGCACATCACAGTGGTGTCCAATAAGTATCAAGACTAACTCCGGTGAAGTAGTGACGAGGACTAGTCAAGACCACTGGTCCAATAAACTAAATAGGCATAAGTATAAGAATGACATGACATGACATATGTATAATGACTACACGATATAATTAACAGCATAACAAGTACAAAGCGGAAGGAAAATACTGCAAATAACAACGGAACATCGTAATATTACACAAAATAAAGGACGGAAGTACGAATCAAAAGCGGAAACCACAACACAATTAAAAGGAACAATGGTAGCTCGGCACTGCAATAATTTCCCCCTCAAACTTTAGTCAACAAATCCGACAATTTAGCCAATTCTTCGAAGGTAACCCTTCACCCACATATTATATTGAAAACTTTAAAGTATAATCATTTTAAATTGAAAACTTTGGAAGGTATTTCCTCCGATCTACATATATTTACATATATACTGTATAGGAGAAAAATCTTTAAACGTCATCCCTTCAAACAAAAGCTTTTAAAAACTTACTTTTCCAGTAGTGGTCTTTCGAACTTAGTTTCCAATAGAACAAGTGCACGACATCACCCTTCGTGCTTTTACTCTCGTCCTCCCCATAGAAATCGACAGATACGACATGTAAATTAAGCAAATTAAGCAAGTAAAAGACATGGACAGTGCAATAACAATTGAGATAAAGGTCAAGTACAGGACAATAATAACAAGTCACACCGAATATGTAAGTACAACAATAACATCTCAAAGTAAGGGCACACGTATACACGGGGAACCAGATATCACATCATAATGCATGTCCCTCGTCCTCACCTGCACGGAAACACCCTTCGCTCCATGAACTCACAAAAGTATGGCACGACATCACCCTTCGTGCATTAGCACTCACTCACAATATCACGCACGACATCACCCTTCGTGCATTAGCACTCACTCACAATATCACGCACGACATCACCCTTTGTGCTTTTACTCTCAATAATAAGGAATGACATCACCCTTCGTGCTTTTAATTTCAATAATATGACACGACATCAACCTTCGTGCTTTACACTCTTTCCTCACATGATAATGAATAGAAAAAATGGCACGGCATCACCCTTCGTGCTTTACACTCTTTCCTCACATAATAATGTAAATGAAATGGCACGACATCACCCTTCATGCTTTACACTCTTTCCTCACATGATAATGTAAATGAAATGGCACGACATCACCCTTCATGCTTTACACTCTTTCCTCACATGATAATGTAAATAAAATGGCACGGCATCACCCTTTGTGCTTTACACTCTTTCCTCACATGATAATGTAAATGAAATGGCACTCAATCACCCTTCATGCTTTACACTCTTTCCTCACATGATAATGTAAATGAAATTACACGGCATCACCATTCGTGCTTTACACTCTTTCCTCACATGATAATGTAAATGAAATGGCACGACATCACCATTCATGCTTTCCACTCTTTCCTCACATGATAATGTAAATGAAATTACACGGCATCACCCTTCGTGCTTTACACTCTTTTCTCACATGATAATGTAAATGAAATGGCACGACATCACACTTCGTGCTTTACACTCTTTCCTCACATGATAATGTAAATGAAATGGCACGACATCACCCATCGTGCTTTACATTCTTTCTCACCCAAACAAATTAAATGATAGCATTCAGACAAGGGAATCAACATCATAAAAAATAATAGAAACCATATTGTCCCGGCAAGGGAGTCAACAATGAAACCAATATCATCAATAGCATGAATAATAATAGAAATCATATTGTCCCGACAAGGGAGTCAACAATGGAAATAATATCATCAACAACATGAACAGTAATAGAAACCATATTGTCCCGGCAAGGGAGTCAACAATGGAAACAATATCATCAACAACGTGAACAGTAATAGAAACCATATTGTCCCGGCAAGGGAGTCAATAATGAAAATAATAATAGAAACCATAATGTCTCGGCAAGGGAGTCAACAATGGAAACAATATCATTAACATCATGAACAATAATAGAAACCATATTGTCTCGGAAAGGGAGTCAACAATGGAAACAATACCATCCCGGCAAGGGAAATAACTATAACCAATCTTGCTTAATTAATTAGCTTCACGAAATAAATCCCAACTTGAATCAATGCTCCGCAATAGTAAATGCCAAGAAAATACCATCAACATGTATAATCATCAAGCTAGGCCTAAGTCGTACTTAATGAAAGATCATATCAATCACAATATACGAACCACATGCATGCTTGACACCAACATATAATACTCCAATTACTGCTAAACAATTATAAGGTGAGGTAATACAAATTTTAGTTATGTAGGCAGTTTTTGAAGAAAAATATAGCATGATGATAGAAGAGGTAAAATCTTCAGTCAAGTCAATTAAGATCAAGTAAACAACAAAGGAAATCTAAAAGCAAGTAATTCTAATTTAAGCAGGAAGAGATGAAACTAGCAATTAGGAACTCAGTCATAGCAATTACAACTTCATACACATGGGATATAAAGGCCTAAGAATCCTCAAAGGCCAACCTTCTACAAATAAGTCCGAGTACGCACTCGTCATCTCGTGTACACGGGCTACAATCAACATAGAAGACTCAAATCCTAAGGGGTAGTTACCCCACACAAGGTTAGGCAAGATACTTACCTCAAAGACAACAACCTGATACTCTAAAATGGACTTCTCGGGCGAATTGACTTCCGGATGGCTCAAACCCAACTAGAGTATCAGGTTGTTGTATCAAGTAAACAACAAAGGAAATCTAAAAGCAAGTAATTCTAATTTAAGCAGGAAGAGATGAAACTAGCAATTAGGAACTCAGTCATAGCAATTACAACTTCATACACAGGGGATATAAAGGCCTAAGAATCCTCAAAGGCCAACCTTCTACAAATAAGTCCGAGTACGCACTCGTCATCTCGTGTACATGGGCTACAATCAACATAGAAGACTCAAATCCTAAGGGGTAGTTACCCCACACAAGGTTAGGCAAGATACTTACCTCAAAGACAACAACCTGATACTCTAAAATGGACTTCTCGGGCGAATTGACTTCCAGATGGCTCAAACCCAACTAGAACAACTTCAAAACACACATAAATCATATAAGGAACTACTCTGATTAATAAAGTTTCGATCCTTACAAAAATATAAAAATCTACCCAAAAATCGACCCCTGGGCCCGCACTTCGGAACCTGATAAATTTTGATAAAATCCAAATAATCATTCCAATACGAGTTCAACCATACAAAATTTATCAAATTCTGATGCCATTTGATCCCTCAAATCACGATTTTTCCTTTTAGAATTTTCTTCCAAAACCAACATTTTCTCAACTCAAAACACAAATTAAAGGATGAAAATAAAGATAAAATCATGGAATATATTTAATTCTAGTTGAAGTACACTTACCCAATCGAATTTCGTGAAAAACCCATCAAAAATCGCCAAGAACCGAGCCCTAAAAGTCAAAATGTGATAAAAATGGCTCAACCCTCGAATTTGGAATATAATCTGTCTGCCTAGATTTTTAAGCATTGTGATCGCGAGAGGTTAGCTGTGATCGCGTAGAGGAAAATAATAATTGGCCTAAAATGTGCTATGCGAGGACTGATGCGATCGCGTAGAAGGAAAATATGGCTACCGTCCAATTTACACTATGCGATCACGAGATATTGCATGCGATCACATAGAAGGAAGGGGAAAGGCTTACGCGAAAGTGAGGAGGAACATGCGAACGCATAGAAGAAAACTTGGGTGGCTCGATAAGGACACTATGCGATCGCGGCTAAGCCTATGCGATCACATAGAAGGAAAAACTAGCAGACAGAACAACTGTGAAAAATTGAAGGAAATTGACCTGAAGCCTATCCAAAACGTACTCAAGGCCCCCGGGACCCCGTCTAATCACACAAACAAGTCATATAACCTAACACGGACTCGCTCGAGGTTTCAAATAACATAAAACAACACCAAAATGATGAATCAAACCAAAAATCAAACTTATGAATTTTCAAATATTCAAATATCAAAACTCGAGCTGAAACCTATCAATTCAACCCGGAATGACGCCAAATTTTGCAGACAAGTCCCAATTGACATCCCGGAGCTACTTCAACTCTCGAAATTTCATTCCAACCTCGATATCCCAAAAATTTAACGATGGTCAAACTTTTCAAATTTCCAACTTTCGCCGAATTACCTCCAATTACTCTACGGACCTCCAAAACCAATTCCGGACGCGCGCCTAAGTCTAAAATCACCATACAAAGTTGTTGACATTACCCGAAACTCATTATGAGGCCGTTTACACAAAAGTCAAACCTTTGGTCAACTTTCACCGCTTAAGCTTCCAAAATTGAAATTTTCCTTCCAATTCGACTCCGAATCATCCGGTAATTGAATCCAACCACACACGCAGGTTGATATATACAATGTGAAGTTGTTCAAGACCTTATGCCACATAACGAAGCTTAAATTATCAAAACGACCGGTCGGGTTGTTACATTCTCCCCCTCTTAAAATAAATGTTCGTCCTCGAACGTGCCATGATTCACCTCGAACTCATCCAATCACTGATTGCACACTTCCAACACACACACATGGGTGATCCCATGCCACCCCAACCTACATAAGCCTGATGACACCATCACAACTGCAATTTATCCTTCCTATCACCACTGACCAGCCTTATACCTCAATTTGTCACTTCTACTCATTTCTAAAAGACTCAAGTCTAAATCCATATCCGGAATCAGCCTCAACCAGCTGCATAAACTCATGACTACACCCACCAGGTATGACCACACAATATAGCACCCCACACATAGGCTTGAAATAACACTTCTGATCACAATAGCTGCCTGAAATCAATCCAGCACTGGTGATTAGCCTCATATCTGAAGGAACTTCGTTTCCAAGCCCCATAATACTAATAATGATGCAATAAACACGAATACCTCATTATTAGACACCCGAATCACCAGCCACAACTAACATCACCGGGCACACACCCCGCAAGCTGAAACTCAAGAAGCACATAATGAAAAAGACTGAATATGAAAAGAGAAACACACAAGGGAACTATCAAACAATCCCGACAAACACTACTCTCTAACTCTCTACCAATACTGACCCACATAAAAATATGACACGGAAATAATTAAAGCAAATGAACAAATCACAAGGATCCCATCTTGATGTAACTTCTTATGTTGTATTCAGCCCAATCCGAACATATCGAATCACAAAAATATCACGAGGGTCTCGCCCTCAACTCTAAATCACTAATCGAATATATGTCATACCAATAGAAGTCTTCCACTAACTCAGCTCGGTTGATAAAATCATTACGCTCACTTAACTCACACCTCGATAAAGTATCAAATCACAGCTCGTAAACAAAATACTTATGAAAAAATCACATAAAGCTTACCATGATGAACAACAAGGACTCATTTCTAGTCTCACCACCCTCAATGATGAATAAAACAAAGATAGACACGGGTTACCACTCATAGAATCTTCAAATAGGAGCAAACATAAAAATAGAGTGCAAAGAATACAACTCACTCATATAAAGCAACAAATAAGGGAAGCTCGTCCCGACCAACAGAACTATAGTGAAATACAAATGGTGCACCTCTGCAACATATCAAAACATGCTTGTATGATAACATATAGCACAACAACCTTCAACATACTATATGAAACACATCAATGGGCCGGGCCTCCCCCTCTAGGCACCCTCTACTCACCTGAATACCCTGTTGTGACACACCTATCTGGATCCTGGAATAACCTCTCACCATGTGACTGGTATCTCCATACTCAAAACAACCTCTCTGTTGACATGGCTATGGAAACTACGCAATATGAGTACTCTGAGACCGATGAGTACCTGAAACACCAAAACCTCTACCGTGCCGTACTCTGCCTCCATAATAAGGACCAGTAATCTCTCCGGCCTACGAGGCCTCCCTGTACTCTCTCTCTTGAACTCGTCTGTCCTCTCACTCTCGTCCCCACATACCCCTAACCGGCGAGCGATCCCTACCACCTGCTGAAACGAAATATCCGACTCCAACTCCCAAGTCAAGCTGAACCGAATATCATGCATGAACCCTTCAATGAATCTACGGACTCGCTTCCTAAATGAAGCAACCAAGGGAGGAGCATACCTGGCCAACTCACTGAATCTGACGGCATACTCCAATAGTGACACAACACCCTAACGCAACTGCTCAAACTCCACGCGCCGTGCATCTCGAAGGAACTGAGGTGCAAACTCCCTCAAAAACATCTTTGAAATCGGAAACCCATGTAAGTGAAGCTGACTCGCTGGGCTACCCAACTCATATGCCCGACATCACTGACAAACCGTTTCTCTGAACTGAGACGTGACAAAAGCAACTCCGCTCGTCTCCACAATACTCGAAGTACGAACAATGCAGTGACACTTCTCCAGAAAACCCTGGGCATCACCTGTCGCCAATCTACTAAAAGATAGGAGGGTGGTACTTCCTGTACCTCTCAAGTCTAAGTTGTTCTTCCTCCGATCTCACTGCCCTAACCACGGGCTGAATTGAAACCACATGTTGTGCTGTCATGACAACTGGAACCTGACCAACATGATCTCGCTGCTTTGGAGTGTAGACGGCGGGAGTCTGAGCTCCTTTCCCGATCTGTGAAGTAGCTGGTGCACCAGGGATCCATCCCGCCTAAGTCAATGTACCAATCATACTTCGAAACTGTGCCCAGATCTCCTGAAGTTCGGGCGTAACAACAGGCATCTTCATACTTGTTCCCCAACTGGAACTACTGGCGGCTCCTCAAAGGCTGCACTAGCAGGTGCCCTAACTGCTGTGAACACCCAATTTTTGCCCCGCATGGAAATTACTCCTAAAAAATAATCAAAAATAGTTTTAATAAATTTTAGGAACTTTTCGTTATTTAGTTGCATGCCATGCGTGTTTAATAATTCTAAAATCATAAAATAAAATAAAAATCATAAAAAATGTTCGAAT
>ML370411.1:0-34797 GCA_005239525.1 Nicotiana knightiana | reverse complement strand
ATTTTTAGACAAAAAGTGTTGAAAGCCCCCTATCCAAGAGATATGTCATATGAGGCTTTAGTATATTTGTTTAAAGCCCACTATCTACTGGATTGCTATTGAATTTTCATTGCTAATGGGTCTGGCACACCCACAAGTGAAATGGTCGAAGTAATAATATGGGTTAGTCACTTTTCAGCCTCATTGATAAATATCATGGTATTGTAAATTTCGTAAGTAAAGCACCATGAAATGCCAGGGAGTTTTATACGTGAAATTTAAAATCCCATGACAATGGCTATTTTCCAATTACAAGGGATAAAAAGTGGCTATTTGTGAACTTTGCCTCTAATGATCTACTATGTTCATTAAATAGTAAATGAGTGAAAGTAATTAATGTAAGGGAAAATAATCACGTGATTACTTCTTTTCAACTCATCTTTTATTGATCTAACTAATTTAATCATAATTTCTCTTAAGAAAACTGACATTGGCCTTCGTTGAACCCAATTTTCCTCTCAAACTTTTTGTCTAAAAATCGTGTCCAGGCCCTATATCTCTAAACTTCTCCTTTTCCTTCAAGAAAATGAGCCGAAAACTCCTTTGTAGACGCGCACATGATGAACGAAGGGCTCGGATTGATCAAGATCGATCCAACACTCTTCACTCATCCCATACTACCTTTTTGAGGTTTCACTCATGTGAGAGGAGAGACGGGGATGATAGAATATTCGGTGTCAGAGTTAGTTAGGGTTAGGCATACATGGTAAAGACCAAAATGTGTGCCGAATTTGTGGATTTCCGGCGGGCTAGGAAAGGCGGCAGAGGGGGTTTCGAGAGGTGGGTGTGACTGCTATTAGAAAGTTAGGGTTTGGGTTTTGAGTAATAATTGAACTTGGCCAATGGATTAAAATGGAATGGGTGGCTGAGATTTTAATTAAGGGGGTTGTTGGGTTGATGGGTCGGACGGGTGCTGGGCTGGATTTGGCCGAATTGCGCTCACGGATACCCAAACTTGGGCCTTCTTTGGATTATAAATCAAGACCATATCCTCCCCAAAATCAATTTTCATTCCCTTAAGAATGAAAGTAAAAATACTATCAGAACATATTAATTAATCTTAGTTAAGAAGAATAAATTATTAAAGTGAACTAGATATTAAAATGAAAAAATATTTTGGTATTTTTTTAATAATTATGTTAAAGTCATGGTAAAAACTAAAAATTTATCACTATAAAATACTTTTTTAAAGTTTGTTGCTGATTTAACTGTTGATAATTGATACGGCAATACATATCAAGTGGAATAAAAGAAGTGAGCTGAAGTGCAATGCTTGATTAAAATAACTTCATGTCTTTCAAAAGAACAAGCTAAAGCTATTAGTCTCTCGCCCCCAGATGGCTTTTAAAAGGAATCTATTCCAAGTGAAAATGTAAATTGATTATAAATAGACTTTCAAATATTTAGAAATTTTCTCAAGTTGCTAAAAATATGTGGGCTTTGTGCCTAGTCATGCTAAACTGGCGTTGCACCATTTATGAAGAAACTCCAACTTAACAAATTTGAAGAATTTATCAAGTGTCATAACCACTCTACACGGGCGAATCCGTGATTGAAAAATTTAAAGTGCGCCTAATAGTTGCCTAGCGTATAGGTTAATTAAAAATAATTAAGTTATCGAGTTATTTTAATTATGAAAGGGATCTGATTTTATTGAAGTTGGTTTGAGAAATCGATACTTAAGAACTTAGGAGGTCTCAAGTAAATCAAATAAATCTAGCTTCGTGTGCGTCTCACGTGCATCTTATGTATATTAGTAAAAACTTTTCAAAAATCTTATATATTGTCAAAATCTATGTATGACTTATAAAATAAAATTAAGGAAGAAAAATTCAAGTTTCAAAATGATAAAATAGTAACGACCCATCCCCCACAAGACTAACCCTTATCTTTAAAGATTGTATTGACCAAAGTTAATACAAATGCATTTTTCAGATTAGTAAAGGTAATCAAACAAGCTTGGACCGATGCATTCTTCACCAATCATTCAATTTATCTTCAAATATAACTTGAAACTTAAACTTTCCCGATGTAAGCATTAACTACGGAATTCATATCGAGTAGCTAATATTCACAGTCCTCTCCGAGCTTTTGGACACAAGAATTTAACCACCAATTGTTTCTAGCATTCACAGTTATAACGCCAATAAAAACAGGAAATAGGATCAAACTAATTAAGCCTCGATAAAAGATGCTAATATATTCTAATAGGGGAAAGAGCAATCAGATAGAATTATCAGTTAGCACATGAGATAAACAGAACGAAAGGCAGTAAATGTCTAGTTGATCAATCATATTAATTCCTAAACTACGCACTTAACTCCTAAGCTTCAAACAAAATATGGCACTCGAACATAGGCATCTAAAAACATTGTATCGAATCAAGCCAATCTTAAACAAAACGGGCAGCGAATTTAGAGTACAAGGCGAGTGAACTAACTCATCAATGGGTAGGAAAACTCAACGAATATTTCCAGCACTACTTCAGGCTCATACTGAGAAGAATAAACCAAACAACCAACATGAGTCGACTTTCAAGTTTCAGTGAGCAATAAAACTTCGCATTCATCAAGGGAACTATTCAAGCAAACTCTTAACAGTAACACGACATGTCTCATCAATTCAGATTATCACACAATCAGATCGAACTTCAATCAACCATATTGGGGCTGGGCAGAAACGAAACTGTAAGACATTTAAATACCAAGAGTAAAAAAGAATACATGTAATAGGACACGATTCATACGCATCCAATACCATTTGAACCCCGCAAAAATCGCCTTCTATTAACACTTGAATTCATTCACTTTTTACCCTAAGCTCTCATCTTGGGGCTTTTACATCCGTATCCACTTTTTGTGCCACGTTTTAACTAATATCCGCTTTATAAAAAAAATTATATTTGTACCCGCTTTTGCGCATAAATTCAGCATACGGGGCTGAAGTAGCAAAGGCAATCACGCAAAACTTCAGCATTCTAGTAGACGGACCTGAAGCTTCAGCTCTAGTAAATGGGGAACTTCAGATCTAGAGCTAAAGTTTTTGTCTTTGTAAATGGGGTGGGCTGAAGTTCCCCAGTTATAAAGACAAAAACTTCAGCATATGGGCTGAAGTTCCCCCAGTTACACTGGGAAACTTCAGCTCTTTGTCTTTTGTAAATGGGGAACTTCAGCATAAGGGGCTGAAGTTCCCAAGTTATAAAGACAGCAACTTCAGCATACGATGCTGAAGTTCCCCATTTACAAAGACAAAAACTTCAGCATACGGGGCTGAAGTTCCCCAATTTACAAAGACAAAACTTCAGCTCTAGAGCTGAAGTTTTGTCTTTGTAACTGGGGAACATCAACCCCGTATGCTGAAGTTGTTGTCTTTATAACTTGGGAGCTGAAGTTTTATCTTTGTAACTGGGGAACTTCAATCCCGTATGCTGAAGTTTTGTCTTTATAACTGGCGAACTTCAGCTCAGCGAGGGAAATGGGAGCTGAAGTTATTTAAAAAGTGGGTACAAGTGAAAAGTTTTTAAAAAAGTGGGTATAGGTTAAATGGGGGCGACCAAATAGGGTACCCCACACAATTTTTACTCTCATGATGCATTAAATCAGCACCAAAAACAGAGATAGGGAAGAAAATGGACCTGAATGATATTCAATCCGCTTTGTTAATCTTTTCTGAAGCAAATACAAGCCAACTAACTGACTCGAACTTGACCATAAGGCTGAGATAGCCATAGGAACACTACCACAAACCACAGACAAAAACCAACGGTCGACGACAAACTCGAACGGACTCGCAAAAAACTCCAATATTCAATCAAAAACCAATATTTTTTAAACCAAAATAAAATGAAAGAAATTAAATGTAACGACCCGACCGATCGTTTTGAGGATTTAAGCTCCGCTCGGAGGCGCAAGGTCTTGAACAACTTCCTATTATGTGTATCGACTTGCGTGCATGGTTGAATTCAGTCACCGTATGATTCAGAGTCGAATTGGAAGAAGGATTCTAGTTTTGGAAGCTTAAGCGGTGAAATTTGATCGGAATTTGACTTTGTGATATCGGGGTCAGAACACGATTTCGAGAGTTGGAATAACTCCATTATGTAAATTAGAACTTGTCTGCAAAGTTTGGCGTCGTTCCGGGTTGAATTGATAGGTTTCAGCACGAGTTTTAGAAGTTGGAAGATTTAAAAATTCATAAGCTTGATTCATGGTACGATTCATGGTTTCCTAGTGGTTTGATGTGATTTGAGATCACGAGCGGATCCATGTTAGGGTATGGAACTTGTTGGAATGCTTGGATGGGGTCCCGAAGGCCCCGAGTGTGTTTTGGACGAGTTTCGGATAATTTCCATGGTTTTAGGGAGGTCTGAGTTCTAGTGTAATCGCACTGCGGACCTTGGGCGAAGGTGCGATGGTCGCAGGTGCGAAGAAGGAAGCGCAGGTGCAAGAGGAGCTGGACTGGGCGGTCTCCGTAAATGCGGAGAAATGGTGCGCACATGCGGCCCCGCAAAAGTAGATTCTTGGGCGCAGGAGCGAGAAAAAGCGCAGGTGCGGTTGGTCATGCACACATACGGTTGCACATAAACGGCTGTTTTCATCGCAGGTGCGGTCACGCCTGGTGTGATGACCCAAAAGGTCATCCCGTATATTTTCAGCTAATTCTGTGTTCCGAGGTCATAAAAACCTCCTTCTATCTCACCTGGATTTGCATGCGCAGCCCGGGCGTGTAGCCGAGAAGCCTTTATGTGAAGAACAGATAAGATGATAATTTTGTATTAGAAATTTAAATAAAGTTGACTTCGGTCAATATTTTTGGTAAACGGACCCGGACCCGTGATTTAACGGTCCCGGAGGGTCCGTAGGAAAATATGGGACTTGGGCGTATGCCTGGAATCGAATTCCGAGCTCCCAAGTCCGAGAAATAAAATTTTAAAAGAAATTGTTTTCTGAAAAATGTAAGAGATTTTGACAATGAAATTCTATGTGAAACCTGTGGTATCGGGCCCGTATCTTAGTTCTGAAGCCCGGCACAGGTTCGATATAATATTTTTGTCATATCTGTAAGGTTTGGTAAGAAACGAACTTCATTAGATGTGATTCGAACCTAAAATATAAAATTTGTCGGGTTCCGAGGTGCAGGCCCGGGGGTCAACTTTTGGGTCAATTTTTATAATTTTGTAAAGATCGAAACTTTATTATTCAGAATAGTTCCTTATAAATTTTATGTGTATTTTGAAGTTGTTTTAGTTGATTTTGAGTCGTCCGGAGGTCTTTTCGCCCGAGAAGTCTATTTTTGAGTACTGGATTGTCGTCTTTGAGGTAAGAATGTTGCCTAACCTTGTGTGGGGGAACTACCCCTTAGGATTGAGTCTTCTTTGTTGGTTGTAGCCTGTGTGTGCGAGGTGACGAGTGTGTACACGGACTTATTTGCAAATAGGTTGCCCTTTTAGGATTTGTAGGTTCTTGTAGCACTTGTGTATGGATTGTAATTTTTACATTTGAGTCCTTAATTGCTAATTTCATCATTTCCTGCTTAAATTAGAATGTTTTGCCTTTGGATTCCTTCGTTGACTATTTGACCTTAATTGCCTTAACTGATTATTGTACCTCTCCTATCATCATGCTATACTTTCTTCCTACACTGCCTAATTGACTATAGTTAGTATCATCTAGCCCTATAGTTGTTTAGACGTAGTTGTAACATCCGTTCTTGAGTTTCAAGCATGCACATGGTTCTTACATTGTGAATTATATATTTTTTCCCTTAAGTGCTACTTAGATCTAGTTGATAAACATTTATGTTGTTGATATTCCCTTGATGTAAGCCTTTGTTTAAGCTGAGTTTTATTCCGTGAAGTTAACTGTTTAATTGAGATTGATTATAGTTGTTTCCCTTGCCGGGATGTGATGGTTTCTATTACTGTTTATGCTGTTAATGATATTGTTTGTATTGTTGACTCCCTTGTCGGGATGTTGTGGTTACTATTACTGGTTATGTTGTTAATGAAATTGTTTGTATTGTTGACTCCCTTGCCGGGATGTGGTGATTTATGGTTCATATTGTTGGTTTTTCCTTGCCAAACTGTTGTTCTTGATATTGTTTGGGCGAAGAAGAGTGTAAAGAACGAAGGGTGATGCCGTGTATTTATTTATTCATTTATTGTGAGGATGAGAGTGTAAAAGCATGAAGGGTGATGCCGTGCCATGTTATGATGTTAAAGCACGAAGGATAATGCCGTTCCATGTTATGATATTAAAGCACGAAGGATAATGCCGTGCCATGTTATGATATTAAAGCACGAAGGATAATGTCGTGTCGTATCTATTTATTTATTGTGAGGATGATAGTAAAAGCACGAAGGGTGTTGCCGTGCACTTGTTTTGGTGAGGATGAGAGTAAAGAACGAAGGGTGATGTCGTGCACTTGTTTTGGTGAGGATGAGAGTAAAGCATGAAGGGTGATGCCGTGCACTTATTTTGGTGAGGATGAGAGTAAAATCACGAATGGTGATGCCGTGCACTTGTCTTGGCATCTTATTTCGCTGTTCTAATTTTGGATATTCCTACTGATCTCTTGCTGTATTTATTGGCAAGATTTGATATTACTCCTGTACTGCATGGCAATTTCTGAGTTACGGACTGAGTTCCGGTGGATAAATCTTGAGGAGAATTTGATCAAGGGATATTATTGAAAAGTATTATTGAAAAAGCAATGATTTTGAAATGATTATATTTGAATGACTTTTACATCGAAGGGATATTTGAAAAGCACTAGTCTTGCCTAAAATGATATTTGGAAGTCATTTATTGGGGAAGCATCTTTGGGAAGTTTCGTATTTTGAAAGAAACTATGTTTTAGGTAATTCTCTCTACTAAATATACTTATATCTACTTTTGAAGAAAGTGTGTTTTCAAAGGAAACCCTTCCATACAAAAATGATTTTATTTGCAAAAGTTTTTCATATGAACGGTTGTTTAAAGGCTTCTACCAGTTATGGATTTTTAATGGCTAAGGCACGATGTGAACAAACCGACGTGGAGTTGAGTTATTGGTGTTCTCTATTGTATTGGGTTTCCTTTCGATTCAACTTGTTTTACTGTCCATCTTTCTGTGTATTTTTGTGCTGTTTCGTGATTGATTTTCGTAATTCCTTCCGCTTTATATTGTCATTGTCATAAATTATTCCGTGAAGCCTTAGGTAGATGTAACGTTCGGTCATTTCTATATTCATGTTATTTATTTTGTAGACCAATGGTGTCTTGACTAGTCTTCGTCACTACTCCACCGAGGCTAGTCTTGATACTTACTGGGCACCGCTGTGGTGTGCTCATACTACACTTCTACACATTTTTGTGTGCAGATCCAGGTATATATTGTAGTAGCTCTGTGGATGATTGCCGAGGAGACTTAAGGTAACCTGCTGCTGCGTTCGCAGGCGTCAGAGTCACCTTCTTTGTATTTATTATTCACACACTGTTGTATCTATTTCCAAACAGTTGTACTTTGAATTTGTAGAAGATTCGTAGAGCTTATGACTTATACTACCGGTTTTGGGAAAGTTTGTACACTCTATTGAGATTCTATATCAAGACTGCTAGTTTTCCTTTATTTATTGTTGATATTCAGTAACTGCTAGGCTTACGTAGTCCCTAAGACTAGGTGTCATCACGATGCCCAACGGAGGGAAATTGGGTCGTGACAAGTTGGTATCAGAGCTCTAGGTTCATAGGTGCTACGAGTCATAAGCGAGTTTAGTAGAGTCTTGCGGATCGGTACGGAGACGTCTGTACTTATCTTTGAGAGGCTACAGAACTATTAGGACAATTTCACTTCCTTCATTCCTATCGTGCGAGTTTATTGATCTTGAAGCAAATGTCGCAAGGGTCAGAGACAGAGGCCAACGAGAAGCACGTGCCGCAGTTAAGATGCGTACCGGAGCAGCCGTTGAGGAGTCGCCAGTAGTTCTAGTTGGGGGACAGGTACTGGGGGTGCCTGGTACTACCCCGGACTTCAGGAGACCTGAGCACAGTTTTGAGTACAATTGGTACATTGACTCAGGAAGGGTTGATTCTAGTGCACCAGTTTCTTCACAGATCAAGGGAGGAGTTCAGACTCCCACCGTCTACACTCTAGAGCAGCGAGATCACATTGGTCAGGTACCCATTGTCATGACAGCACGACCTCTGGTTTCAGTTCAGCCATGGTTAGGGTAGCAGCATCGGAGGAAGAATACCTTGGAATTGAGAGGTACTGGAAGTACACCCTTCTATCTTTCCGTGGATTGGCGACAGATAATGCCTAGGGTTTTCTGGAGGAGTGTCACTATATTTTTCGTACTTCGGGTATTGGGGTGACTAACGAGATTGCTTTTGTCACGTCTCAGGTTCAGAGTAGTGGGTTGATCAGTGGTGGCGGCATATGAGTTGGGGTAGCCTGGCAGAGTCAGCTTCACTTGCGTGGATTCAGGTTTCAGATATACTTTTGAGGGAGTTTCCACTCCAGATCCTCCGAGATGTATGGCGCGCGGAGTTTGAGCAGTTACGTCAGGGTGCTGTGTCACCAATGGAGCATGCCATTAGATTTAGTGAGTTGGCCAGACATGCACTTCGCTTGGTTGCTTCAGTTAGGAGATGAGTCCGTAGAGTCATTTGGGAGATTCAGGCATGATATTTGGTTGAGCGGGACTCGAGAGTTAGAGTAGGATGCCTCGTTTCAGCAGGTAGTAGGGATCGCTCGCTGGTTAGAGCGCATGAGCGACCAGGAGTGAGAGGACACACGAGAAGAGGGAGAGGGTTCAGAGAGGCAATGAGGCCTCGTAGATCGAAGGAATTTACTGCTCCGTATTATGCAGGGAAGGTACGACACGGTAGAAGTTTTGTGGGTCAACCAGTTCAGTTTGCATTACCAGCTTCACATGGGATTTTAGGTACTCATGGGTCTCAGGGGGTTCATATTGTGTGTTTTTCCACAGCCTTGATGGCAGCGAGATTGTTTTCAGTGTGGAGATGTTAGCCACAGGGTGAGAGATTGTCCCAGGATTCAGGTAGGTGTGGGGTAGCAGGGTATTCAGGTGAGTAGAAGGCGCCAAAGAGGGGGAGGCCCGACACGTTGATGTGTTGCATATAGTAGGTCGGAGGCCGATGTGCCAGATATTATCACACAGGTATGTTTTGATGTGTTAAAGGGGGGCACCGATTGTATTTCATTATAGCTCTACTGGTCGGGACGAGTTCCCTTATTTGTTGTTTAATTTATGAGTGAGTTCCATGTTTTGCACTCCATTTTGTGTTTACTCATGTTGGGAGATTCTATGAGTAATAGCCCGTGTCTATTATTGTTTTATTCAATCTTGATAATAGTGACACTGGCAGTAAGTCCTTGTTGTTCTTCGTGGTAAGCTTTATGTGATTTTCCTGAGTATTTTGTTTACGAGTTGTGATTTGATACTTCATCGAGATATGAGATTAGCTAGCGTTATGATTTTTTCAGCTGAGATGAAGTAGTGGAGGAATTTCAATTGGTATGATATATTTTCGGTATGTGATGGAGAGTTGAGGACGAGGTCCTCGTGATATTTGTGATTCGATATGTTCGGACCGGGCTGAGTATCGCAGTGGGAATTCTTTTCAGGATGGCATCCTTGTGATTTGTTCATGTGCTTTGCTTTTTTATTGTTATATTGCTTTTGGTAAGTTAGTATTGATAGAGAGTTGTGCCTATGGGCTTGTTTGATAGTTCCTTTATATGTTTCTATTTTCATATTCAATCATTTCGTTATGTGTTTCTTTAGTTTAGTTTGCGGGATGTGTGCCCGGTGTTGTCAGTTGTGGCTGGTGATTCGGATGTTTAATAATGAAGTCTTCGTGATCATTGCATCATTATCAGTGTTATGGGGTTTGGAAAACAGAGTTCTTTCATATGTGGGGCTAATTGCCAATGTCGAGTTGATTTCGGGAAGCTATTGTGATTAAAAGTGTTATATGAGCCTATGTGTGATGTACTATGTTGAGTGGTAGTTCCTTGTGGGCGTAGTCATGAGTTGATGCAGCTGATTGAGGCTAATGCCGGATATGGATTTAGAATCGGGTCCTTTGTAAATGAGTAGAGGGTGAGAAGTAGAGGTATGAGGCTTATCCGTGGTGATGTGAAGGCTATATTGCTGTTGTGATTGTTCATCGGGCTTATGTGGGTTGGGGTGACGTGGGATCACCCGCGGCTATGTTTTGAAAGTATACCATCAGCGATTGGATGAGTTCAAGGTGAATCTTGGCACGTTCGAGGACGAACATATTTTTAAGAGTGGGAGGATGTGATGACCCAAAAGGTCATCTAGTATATTTCTAGCTAATTCTGTGTTCCGAGGTCGTGAAAACCTCCTTCTATCTCACCTTGATTTACGTGTGTAGTCCGTGCGTGTAGCTGGGAAGCCTTTATGTGAAAAACTGATAAAAATCATAATTTTGTATAAGAAATTTGAATAAAGTTGACTTCGGCCAACATTTTTGGTAAACGGACCCGGACCCGTGATTTAACGGTCCCGGAGGGTCCGTAGGAAAATATGGGACTTGGGCGTATGCCCGAAATCGAATTCTGAGGTCCCAAGTCTGAGAAATAAATTTTTAAAAGAAATTTTTTTCTGAAAAATGTAAGAGATTTTGACAATGAAATTCTATGTGAGACCTGTGGTATCGGGCCCGTATCTTAGTTCTTGAGCCTGGCACAGGTTCGATATAATATTTGTGTCATATTTGTAAGGTTTGGTAAGAAACAGACTTCATTAGATGTGATTCGGACCTTAAATGCAAAATTTGATGTTTAAAGAAGTTTTGAGGAATTTCATTGATTTTGGTTTGATTCGTCGTTTTGGTGTTATTTTATGTAATTTGAAACCTCGAGCGAGTCTCTGTTAGGTTATATGACTTGTTTGTGTGATAAGACGGGGTCCCGGGGGCCTCGGGTGCATTTCGGATGGGCTGCAGACCATTTTCTTCCATTTTTGAACTGCTGTTTCTAGTGTCTGTTGCCCTCTTTCGCGATCGCGTAGCCAAGCCGCGATCGCGTAGCCAAGCCGCGATCATGTAGTGTTCTTTTTGCCCCGCCCATTTTTCCTTCATCGCGATCATAGTGATTCTTTCGATCGCGATGTGTCCCTGCTGGTCGCCCAAACTTTGTTCTTCGCAATCGCATTCTTCAGTACGCGATCGCATAGCTTCCTGTTCTCCTCCTCCGCATCCGCGAACTCCTTGTCGCGTTCGCGATGAACAACCTGGGCAGCTTTCCTCTTTCTTCTTCGCGATCGCAAATCATGTTCCGCGATCGCGATTCATTTAACGTCTGGGCAGAATATAAGTTTTCAAACATGAGGGTTAAGCCATTTTTATCATATTTTGACTTCTAGAGCTCGATTTTTGACGATTCTTTGAGGGTTTTTTCACACAAATCTAATGGGTAAGTGTTCTTCCACTAGAATTAATTATATTTCTCGAATTAGTTCTTGTTTTTATCATTTAATTTGTGCTTTGGGTTGAGGAAATTGTGGGTTTTGAAAGAAAACTTCTAAGATGAAAATTCATGATTTGAAAGACCAAATGTTATTGGAATTAGATAAGTTTAGTATGGGTGAACTCGTATCGGAATGGGTAATTGGAATTTGTAAAATTTGTCGGGTTCCGAGGTTCAGGCCCGAGTGTCGACTTTTGGGTAGATTTTATAATTTTGTAAAGATTGAAACTTTATTATTCGGAATAGTTCCTTATACGTTTTATGTGTATTTTGAAGTTGTTTTAGTTGATTTTGTGCCGTCCGGAGGTCTTTTCGCCCGAGAAGTCTATTTTTGAGTACTGGATTGTCGTCTTTGAGGTAAGAATCTTGCCTAACCTTGTGTGGGGGAACTACCCCTTAGGATTGAGTCTTATTTGTTGGTTGTAGCCCGTGTGTGCGAGGTGACGAGTGTGTACACGGACTTATTTGCAAATAGTTTGCCCTTTTAGGATTTGTAGGTTCTTGTAGCACTTGTGTATGGATTGTAATTGTTACATTTGAGTCCTTAATTGCTAATTTCATCCTTTCCTGCTAAAATTAGAATGTTTTGCCTTTGGATTCCTTCGTTGACTATTTGACCTTAATTGACTTAACTGATTATTGTACCTCTCCTATCATCATACTATACTTTCTTCCTACACTGACTAATTGACTATAGTTAGTGTCATCTAGCCCTATAGTTGTTTAGCTGTAGTTGGAACATCCGTTCTTGAGTGTCAAGCATGCCCGTTGGTCTTACATTGTGAATTATATGATTTTTTCCTTAAGTGCTACTTAGGTCTAGTTGATAAACATTTATGTTGTTGATATTCCCTTGATGTTGCCTATTATTGAGCCTTTGTTTAAGCTGAGTTTTATTCCGTGAAGTTAACTGTTTAGGTGAGATTGGTTATAGCTGTTTCCCCTGCCGGGATGTGATGGTTTCTATTACCTTTTATGTTGTTAATGATATTGTTTGTATTGTTGACTCCCTTGCCTGGATGTGATGGTTTCTATTACTTTTTATGTTGTTAATGATATTGTTTTTATTGTTGACTCCCTTGCCAGGATGTTGTGGTTTCTATTACTGGTTATGTTGTTAATGAAATCGTTTGTATTGTTGACTCCCTTGCCGGGATGTGGTGATTTATGGTTCATATTGTTGGTTTTTCCTTGCCAAACTGTTGTTCTTGATATTGTTTGGGCGAGGAAGAGTGTAAAGCACGAAAGGTGATGCCGTATATTTATTTATTCATTTATTGTGAGGATGAGAGTGTAAAAGCACGAAGGGTGATGCCGTGCCATGTTATGACGTTAAAGCACGAAGGATAATGTTGTGCCATGTTATGATATTAAAGCACGAAGAATAATGTCGTGTCATGTTATGATATTAAAGCACGAAGGATAATGTCGTACCGTATCTATTTATTTATTGTGATGATGAGAGTAAAAGCACGAAGGGTGCTGCCGTGCACTTGTTTTGGTGAGGATGAGAGTAAAAGCACGAAGGGTGATGCCGTGCACTTGTCTTTGCATCTTATTCCGCTGTTTTAAATTTGGATGTTCCTACTGATCTCTTATTTTATTTATTGGCAAGATTTGATATTCCTCCTATACTACCTGGCAATGTCTGAGTTACAGACTGAGTTCCGGTGGATAAATCTTGAGGAGATTTTGATCAAGGGATTTTATTGAAAAGTATTAATGAAAAAGCAATGGTTTTGAAATGATTATATTTGAATGACTTTTATATAGAAGGGATATTTGAAAAGCACTAGTCTTGCCTAAAATGATATTTGAAAGTCATTTATTGGGGAAGCATCTTTCAGAAGTTTCGTATTTTGAAAGAAAGTATGTTTTACGTAATTCTCTCTACTAAATATACTTATATCTACTTTTGGAGAAAGTATGTTTTCAAAGGAAACCCTTCCATACAAAAATGATTTTATTTGCAAAAGTTTTTCATATGAACGGCTGTTTAAAGGCTTCTACCAGTTATGGATTTTTAATGGCTAAGGCCCGATGTGAACAAACCGACGTGAAGTTGAGTTATTGGTGTTCTATATTGTATTATGTTTCCTTTCGATTCAGCTTGTTTTGCTGTCCATCTTTCTGTGTATTTTTGTGTTGTTTCGTGATTGATTTCTGTAATTTCCTTCTGCTTTATATTGTCATTGTCGTAAATTATTCCGTGAATCCTTAGGTAGATGTAACGTTTGGTCATTTCTATATTCATGTTATTTATTTTGTAGACCAATGGTGTCTTGACTTGTACTCGTCACTACTCCGCTGAGGCTAGTCTTGATACTTACTGGGCACCGCTGTGGTGTGCTCATGCTACACTTCTACACATTTTTGTGTGCAGATCCAGGTATATATTGTAGTAGCTCTGTGGATGATTGCCGAGGAGACTCAAGGTAACCTGCTGCTGCGTTCGCAGGCGTCAGAGTCACCTTCTTTGTATTTATTATTCATACACTGTTGTATCTATTTCTAAACAGTTGTACTTAGAAGTTGTAGAAGATTCGTAGAGCTTATGACTTGTACTACCAGTTTTGGGAAAGTTTGTACACTCTTTTGAGATTCTATATCAAGACTGCTAGTTTTCCTTTCTTTATTGTTGATATTCAGTAACTGCTAGGCTTACCTAGTCCCTAAGACTAGGTGCCATCACGATACCCAACGGAGGGAAATTGGGTCGTGACACCTGGGCAGAGAGTTTATATTCGAGGGTTTGCTATTTTCTCAATATTTTGACTTGTAGAGCTCGATTTTGAGCGATTCTTGGTGGGTTTTTCAAGAAATCAGATTGGGTAAGTGTTCTCCACCTAGATTTAATGTCTTCCATGAATTTATCTTCAATTCTATCATTAAAATTGGGTTTTGGGTGGAGGAAAATGTTGGTTTTTGAAGAAACTTTTTAAAATAAAAAATCATGATTTGAGGGACGAAATGGTGTCGGAATATGATAATTTTTGTATGGTTGAACTCATAGTGGAATAGGTATTTGGATTTTGTTAAAGTTGTCGGGTTTCGAAGTGGGGGCCCGGGGGTCGACTTTTGGACCGATTTTTTGATTTTGTTAAAGATTTAGACTTTATGATTCGAAATAGTTTCTTATAAGATTTATGTGTGCTTTGAAGTTATTTTAGTTGGATTTGAGCCGTCCAGAGGTCTTTCCACCCGAGGAGTTCATTTTTGCGTACCAGGTCAAATGGTTATCTTATAAATTAAGACTCCATTCCAGGCTCATTAGCGTTAAAAATATTAATATGGGACTTGGACGTATGCCCGAAATTGAATTCCGAGGTCCCTAGCTTTAGAAATCAATTTTTGAAGAAAATTGTTATGCTGGATTTTTAAGGAAATAAAGAAATGAATTAATGTTTGAACTAATTGGTATGGGGCCCGTATTTTGGTTCCGGAGCTCGGTAAAGGTTTGTTATGATATTTAAGTCTTATATGTGAAATTTGATGAGAATCAGAGTTGAATTTACGTGATTTGGACGTCCGGTTAAAAAGATAGAAATTTGAGTGTTCTTGAGGAAATCTTGAGTTTTGAGGTTAAATTTGTAGTTTTTGATGTTATTTTCATGATTTGATCACATGAGAAAGTCCGTATGATATTTTTAGACTTGCGTGCATGTTTTTTTTAGAACCTCGAGGGCTCGGGTGAGTTTTGCGTAGGTTTCGGAATGTTTTGAACTTGGAAATAACTATTGTAAATTTGTTTCTAGTGCACTGAGTCATTCTTCATCGCAATCGCGAAGCTTCACATGCGATCGCATAGAGTAAATTTGTTGGGGGGGTCATTTTGTGCTACGTGAACGCATAACCTGGGCCGCGAACGTTAAGCACTGTGGGGATTATCCTTCGCGAACGCGACCAGGCTATCACGAACGCGGAGAGTAATGGGTCTGGGGGAGGGGGCTTGCGATGGACATCTGGAGTAAATCTCCGCGAATGCATCCTCAGCTTTGCGAACGTGAAGGCCATTGGGCCAGACCCTACGCGAACGCGACAGGCCCATCGCGAACGCGATGAAGGCCTGTCCAGCATTTTAATAACGATTTTAACACAGGCAGAACCTATTTTCTTCATATTTTCGAACTAAAAATACCTAGAGGCGATTTTCTACATACAAGTTCATCCTTAAAGCGTTGGTAAACGATTCTAAACTCTTTTCTTTCGATTATCCAATGTTTTTCATCACTTTTCAATCAAAAATCAAGAATTTTTATGGTAGAAATTGGAGGTTTGGGTAGAGTTAGAGAATTTTGTAAAAATCGAATTGTAACGACCCGACCTGTCATTTTGCATTATCGGACCTTGTTCCCCTAAATAAAACTTTCCATAGCAGCTTATTGTGATTTATGACTTGCGGGGACGGGCGGTTCGGGATTGAAGCGTTTAGAGTGATATAGTAACACTTGGTTCCTAAAGGTTGGCCTTTAAGGCCAAGTTTGACTTCGGTCAACATTTTGAGTAAACGACCTCGGAATCGAGTGTCGACGGTTTCGGCAGCTTCGTATGATGATTCGGACATGTGCGTATGTTCGGAATGGGTTTTGGATGACCCAGAAGCGTTTCGGCGCGCAATAGCGAAATAAGAGTTTCCTTAAGTTCATATTGTGGTTTGGGACGTGTTTTTGTGTTATCGAGGTTCAAACAAAATTTCGAGATCTGGAATAGATCCATTATGTCATTTATGACTTGCTTGCAAAATTTGGTATCATTCCGAGTAGTATAGGTCGATTCGACGCATTGTTAGCAAATTCAAGAACTTAAAGTTCCTAAGTTTGATTCTAGGGGTTTTGAGGTGTGATTTTGAGTTTTAGCGTTGTTTTGGGTGTTCCGAAGGCTCGAGAGAGTCCGTATTATGATTTGGGACTTGTTGGTATATTTGGGCGGGGGCTCGGGTGGGCCTAGGTGCCTCTCGGGCACCAAACGAGGCCAAAAACCAGTTGAAGCAGTTGCTGGTGCACCTGATCTGGTGTGACCGCAGGTGCGGTTGCCCAGTCGCAAGTGCGAGACCTCTCCTGCGGTCCTTGCCTTGCAGGTGCAGCTTCAGGTGAGGCTGCCCATTACTCGCAGGTGCGGGTAATATCCGCAGGAGCGGAGCCGCAAGTTCGAGCTCCTCTCCGCAGGTGCGAGCCCAGGCCCCTTGCCCCTCTTCTGCAGGTGCGAGTCTTTTCTTGCAGGCGCGAGACCACATGTGAGGTCCTCGAGCCACAGGTGCGAAAACCCTGTAGGCAGTGAGGTTTTTTAAAATACGGGAAAGAACCATTTTACTCCATTTCTTTCCTCCATAGTCGACCTTGAGAGCTAGGAAAAGAGCCAAACGACCTAGTTACTAAAAGGTAAGTGATTTCTACTCTAATATTAGTTTAATACATGAAATCCTAGGTAGATTAACCCCTAATTAGTGAAAATCTAGGGTTAGAGTAAAAACCTAGGGCTTTATTAAATTTGGAGAATTACCCACTAAACTAGCTATGAAATCATACAAAAACCATATATTAATGATCCTTAGGGTATGGGTAAGTGTTTCCTTCAAGAATTTTCGGAATCCGAGCATGTGGGCTCGGGATGTATTTTTGGGATTTTTCAAAGTAGGTTGAAATAACTACTTAATTAGGTAAATTCAATACTTTTGAGCATAGATTAATTCATGTATAAAATATTTGACTAGTTTCGAGTCCTTGAGAGACGAGTTTGGAGGTTCGGGCACGTTTTTGACCCGGAAAGTAGGTTCTACACGAGGTGAGTCTCATTTCTAACCTTGTAAGAGGGAATTGTCCCCATAGGTGATTATAAGTAATTGCATGCCCTTATTTGTGGGGGATACACATGCACGAAGTGATGAGAGTCTGTGCATAGCTACTATTATGTTATGTTATGTAGTTCTAGGACTCACAAGCATGCTTTTATGTGCCTTACCTGTGTCCCTAAATGTATTTTGAGTTGTATAGTATCCTTGAATTGGTATTAGGGTATTAGGAAGTTATGTTCAAAAAATTATAATGCTTGAGTCCTTGCTTTTACGTATAATCTCTTTTAAATCCCTAAAACAATTGATAATTTTGTGTATGTATGCGGCACCCGCGTCGCATGTATTATTCATGAGCGGGATAGCCCTACTATTATGTCAACCGCGTCGCATGTTCGATTCGAGAGTGGGGTAATAGATGCATCTATGGTTCGAACCGTTCGACCCTCGGCAGTGCACATTTATTTTCGCGACGCTTTGGTCGTACGCTTTCGGCCTATTATGTGCTATATATTTACTGGGAGTTTTTTGTAATTGTATAAACTGTTTCATGTGAAAAAGGGAATGTAGTACATTATATGCTAGTGAAATTTGACATGCACAGGTAATTACACTTAAACTTGATATTTTATGTCTTTGTGATTACTACGACTGTTATGCCTGCCCAGTCCTTATTAAATTATGTTATTTAGAAATTTTGACCTTAGTAAGTATCACGTCTACCTCTCGCCACTACTTCTTCGAGATTAGGGGGGATACTCAATGGGTACATATCTGTTTATGTACTCATGCTACGCTTGTGTACTTAATTGTATAGGCTCTGAGGCAGGTGCATCTGGGCATTCATCCGGAGCTCGTCCCTGACGTATATCTGGCGTGGACTTCTCGGTGAGCTGCTTTCCCTGACGTATCTCACTGGTAGCACCTTGGAGTTCCTCTTTTCTTTTGCTATATCTGTATTACTTTTCTTCAGACAGTAGGGCAAACTTGTACTTTCTTTTGGATATTCGTTTCTATTAGATGCCCGTAGACTTGTGACGCCAGTTCCTGGCATCCCCATGTAGTGGATATTCTATTCTTTTGGGTTGTGATTATTGGTGGTGATTACTATATTTATTACTCACTTTTGGTTGTGTAAGTCACTTGTTTACTTCGAAATTTGAAATCTAAAAGAAAACCTCTCAAGTATGGGAAATTGTTTTATAAATTAAAAAGGGATCACTAGTAAACTAAGGTTGGCTTGCCTGACATCGGAGTTGGGCGTCATCGCGACCTAAATTGGGATTTGGGTCGTGACACGAATTTTGACCTCGAATTGGGGTGGGATTTCAAAACTAATTACATACTCGGGCTTGAGGGTGAATGGGTAAAAAGAATTTGGTCCGAACCCCGAGTTTGGACCAAGCGGGCCCGGGGTCGATTTTTAACTTTTTTTGAGAAAACTTAGGAAAACCATAATTTTCAGTAAAGTTAGTTCCTTTAGCACTAATTGTTGATATTGAACTAATTATGATTAGAAACGAGTTATTTGAAGCCCAATTCCAAAGGAAAAGCAGTGCTTGAGCAGTGAGTGGCCTGTGAATTCGAGGTAAGTGTTGTGTCTAACCTTAGCTTGAGGGAATATGTATTGTGTGACTACTTGTTACCTGTTTTGTTGCTAAATCCAATGTATAGGTGAGGTGACGAGTACCTATACGTTGTGGTCAGGTCATAACATGCGAGTGAAAGTAAATTCTTGTTATTTTTGTAGTTGTAAAGCCTATTACTTGTGATTATCGTTGTGGTTGAAATGTTGGAAGTTTGGTACCCGGTTCCACCATGATGGGTAATATTGTGAATATTGATTTGATATTGAATTGATAAATGAAAGTAGAAACTATGATGAAATATCGATTTCATGCGAAATCCCTCTTTGTATGTTGTTAATGATTCTGTGATTGGTAAGGAGGAGTGTAAAACACGAAGGTTGATGCCGTGCATGATCCAAATATATTCTATTGTGAGGAAGAGTGTAAAGCAAGAAGGGTGATGTCGTTCCTGAATGAAATACACTGTGAGAGTAAAATCACGAAGGGTGATGTCGTGCCTGAATGAAACACATTGTTAGAGTAAAAGCACGAAGGGTGATGTCGTGTATGCTTATTTATGATATGGGGAGGGTGAGAGTAAAAGCACGAAGGGTGGTGTCGTGCGAGTTCCTTTTATGTTCTTGTTGCTTTAACTTAATGTTTAATACTGTTTGTTATTTTGTTGTTTTTCTCACTCCTTGTGTTAAATTCCCCATAGCATGATCCATTCCCATTATTGGATATAATGTTAACTCATTAATTGCTATTATTGATGCCAATATGTTTATACATGTCAAGATTTTATGTGGTGTCATGTCCTAGCCTCGTCACTACTTCGCCGAGGTTTGGCTCGGCACTTATTCAGTACATGGGGTGGGTTGTACTGATACTGCATTCTAAACTTCTTATGCAGATCTAGGTACCGGTCTGTCACGACCCAATTTCCCTCTGTTGGGTATCGTGTTGGCACCTAGTCTTAGGGACTAGGTAAGCCTAGCAATTACTGAATAACAATAATAATAAAAGGAAAACTAACAGTCTTGATATAGAATCTCAACAGAATGAACAAATTTTCTCAAAACCGGTAGTACAAGTCATAAGCTCTACGAATCTTCTACCACTTCTAAGTACAACTGTTTGGATATAGATACAACAATGTATGAATAATAAATACAAAGAAGGTGACTCCGACACCTGCGAACATAGCAGGAGGTTACCTTGAGTCTCCTCGGCAGTCATCCACACAACTAATACAATATATACCTGGATCTGCACACAAAAAGGTGCAGAAGTGTAGTATGAGCACACCACAGCAGTGCCCAATAAGTATCAAGACTAACCTCGGTATAGTAGTGACGAGGACTAGTCAAGACACCACTGGTCTACAAAATAAGTAACATGAATATAGAAATGACCGAATGTTGCATCTGTCTAAGACTTCACGGAATAATTCACAACAATGAAAATATAAAGCGGAAGGAAATTACACAAATCAATCACGAAACGGTACAAAAATACACAGAAATATGGACGACAAAACAATCTANCTCCAAAAGTAGATATAAGTATATTTAATAGAGAGAATTACGTAAAACATAGTTTCTTTCAAAATACGAAACTTCCCAAAGATGCTTTCCTAATAAATGACTTCCAAATATCATTATATGCAAGACTAGTGCTTTTCAAATATACCTTCTATGTGAAAGTCATTCAAGTATAATCATTTCAAAACCATTGCTTTTTCAATAATACTTTTCAATAAAATCCCTTGATCAAAATCTCCTCAAGATTTATCCACCAGAACTCAGTCCGTAACTCAGAAATTGCCATGCAGTACAGGAGGAGTATCAAATCTTGCCAATAAATGCTGTAAATAACAAACAGAAACAACGAAAATCAAAATGCATAAATACGGCATGGAATGTCCCGTCGTGCTAACATAACATAAACACGGCACAGAATGTCCCCTCATGCTAAATAACATAAAAAATGTCCCCTCGTGCTAACATAACATAGCACGACACGGAATGTCCCCTCGTGCTAACATAACATAATATGGCACGGAATGTCCCCCCGTGCTAACATAACATAACATGGAACTGAATGTCCCCTAGTTCTAAATAACATAAACATGGCACGAAATGTCCCCTCGTGCTAAATAACATAAACATTGCACCGAATTTCACCTCGTGCTAAATAACATAATCATGGCACGGAATGTCCCCTCGTGCTAACATAACATAACATGGAACGGAATGTCCCCTCGTGCTAAATAACATAAACATGGCACAGAATTTCCCCTCGTGCTAAATAACATAAACATGGCATGGAATGTCCCCTCGTGCTAAATAACATAAACATAACACGGAATGTCCGCTCGTGCTAACATAACCTAACATGGCACGAAATGTCCCCTCGTGCCAAATAACATAACAACAATTTAACAAGGGAAATCTAAAATAAGTACCATAAATCACAATATCTCGGCTAGGGAGTCAACGACGCAAACAGTATCATCAAAAGTATAAACAAAAAGAGAAATCATACCATCCCGGCAACGGAGTCAACAATGAAAACTATATCATTAACAACATAAACGGTAATAGAAACCATAACATTCCGACAAGGGAGTCAACAAGGCAAACAATATCATCAAGAACGGAATAATAAGAGAAACCACACAATCCCGGCAAGGGAAACAGCTATAACCAATCTCACATAAACAATTATCTTCACAGAATAAACTCAACTTCAACAAGGTCCTACATAAAGAAAATACCAATAACATAAATGTCTAACAATTAGGCCTAAGTAGCACTTAAGGAAATAATCATATAAATCACAATGTAAGACTCACTGGCATGCTTGACTCCAACAAATAGATATTCCAACTATGGCTAGTCAACTATAAGGCTAGATGACACTAATTATAGTCAATTAGGCAAGCTAGGAAGATAATATAGCATGATGATAAGAGAAGTAGAATATTCAGTTAAATCAAGTAAAGTCAAATAGCAATCGAAGGAATCCAAAAAAAAAAAGTAATTCTAATTTAAACAGGAAGGATGAAATTAACAACCAAGGATTAGAAGGTAACAATTACAACTCATACACAGGTAACATAAGAACCTACGAATCCAAAAGGCCAATTTATTAGCAAATAAGTCCGAGTACGCACTCGTCACCTCGTATACACGGGCTACAATCAACAAAGAAGACTTAAAGCTAAGAGGTAGTTTCCCCCACACAAGGTTAGGCAAGATAGTTACCTCAAAGATGACAACCCGATACTCAAGATTAAACTTCTCGGGCGAAAAGTCCTACGGACGGATCACAATCAACTAAAACAACTTCAAAATACACATAAAACGTATAAGGAACTATTCCGAATAATAAAGTCTCAATATTTACAACATTATAAAAATCGACCCAAAAGTCGACCCCCGGGCCCTCACCTCGGAACCTGACAAATTTTACAAATTCCGATTATCGATTCACCCACGAGCCCGAATATACCATTTGTTTTGAAATCCGACCTCAAAACGAGGTCAAATTCCCAAATAATCAAAAAGCCCTTACTCTACCCACAATCCCATTTTCTACCTTTGATTTTATGTTTTTAGGCCTAGAATCTAATGGGTGTTGATAAAAATGGAAGAAAACAAGTCAAGGATTACTTACCTAAGAGGTTATGGTGAAGAAGTTCCTCAAAAATCGCCTAAGAGCTTTGGAGGAGAAGGGTTTTATGAAAATGGTGGAAAATCCCGTATGCATTCTGTTTTTGGCTTTAAAAAAATCACTGGCCAATATTCCACTATGCGTTCGCAACCCCTTGGCCACGTTCGCGAAGGCTAAACTGATTTGACCTATGCATTCGCGTGCTAAGGGCCGCGTTCACACAGGGTAAAACACACACAGCCCACAGGTCCCCTCCCTATTCTTGTGCGTTCGCACCCCCTTGAGTGCGTTCGCATAGAGTAACAGTCCTGTGCTCCGCGTTCACACTTGATATGGTGCGTTTGCAATGAACAATCCCACACCCTCTCAGGATAGTGCTATGCGTTCGCAATCGAACCTATGCATTCGCATAGCACAAATTACCAGACACCAAAAGACAACAATAAACACCAGATTTTCTATGTTTTTACACCCCAACACCTACCCGATACTCACCCGAGCCCTCGGGGCTCAAAACCAAATATGCACACAACCTCTAAAATATCATACGGACTTATTCGTGTAATCAAATCACCAAAATAACATCATAAACATCGAATTAAACCTCAAAATCAATGAAATTTTTCAAAACTTCTTTAAGCATCAATTTTTGAATTTAAGATCTGAATCACGTCAAACGAAGTCCGTTTCATACCAAACTTCACAGATAACACATATAAATCATATCGAACCTGTACCGGCCTCCGGAACCAAGATACAAGTCCGATACCACAAGTTTCACATAACATTTCATTTTAAAAAACCTTTATATTTTTCAGAAAATAATTTTCTCTAAAAATTCATTTCTCGGACTTGGGACCTCGGAATTCGTTCCGGGCATACGCCTAAGCCCCATATTTTCCTACGGACCTTCCGGCACCGTCAAATCACAGGTCCGAGTCCATTTACCAAAAATGTTGACTGAAGTCAACTTTATTCAAATTTCTAATACAAAATTATCATTTTGTCAGTTTTTCACATAAAGGCTTCCCGGCTACACGCCCGGGCTATGCACGCAAATCGAGGTGAGATAGAAGGAGGTTTTTCACGACCTCGGGACACAAAATTAGCTAGGAATATATGGGATGACCTTTTGGGTCATTATATTCTCCCCCTCTTGAACAAACGTTCGTCCTCGAACGTGCCAAGATTCATCTTGAACTCATCCAATCGCTGATGCTATAATTCCAACACATAGTCGCGGGTGATCCCACGTCACCCCAACCCACATAAGCCCGATGAAACAATCACAACCGCAATATAGCTTTCACATCACCACCGATAAGCCTTATATCTCTACTTCTCACTCTCTACTCATTTACAANAATCACAACCGCAATATAGCCTTCACATCACCACCGATAAGCCTCATACCTCTACTTCTCACCCTCTACTCATTTACAAAAGACCCGATTCTAAATCCATATCCGGCATTAGCCTCAATCAGCTGCATCAACTCATGACTACGCCCACAAGGTACTACCACTCAACATAGTACATCACACATAGGCTCATATAACACTTTTAATCACAATAGCTGCCCGAAATCAACTCGACATTGGCAATTAGCCCCACATATGAAAGAACTCTGTTTTCCAAACCCCATAACACTGATAATGATGCAATGATCACGAAGACTTCATTATTAAACATCCGAATCACCAGCCACAACTGACAACACCGGGCACACATCCCGCAAACTAAACTAAAGAAACACATAACGAAATGATTGAATATGAAAATAGAAACATATAAAGGAACTATCAAACAAGCCCATAGGCACAACTCTCTATCAATACTGACTTACCAAAAGCAATATAACAATAAAAAAGCAAAGCACATGAACAAATCACAAGGATGCCATCCTGAAAAGAATTTCCACTGCGATACTCAGCCCGGTCCAAACATATCGAATCACAAATATCACGAGGACCTCGTTCTCAACTCTCCATCACATACCGAAAATATATATCATACCAATTGAAATTCCTCCACTAATTCATCTCAGCTGATAAAATCATAACGCTAGCTGATCTCACACCTCGATGGAGTATCAAATCATAACTCGTAAACAAAATACTCAGGAAAATCACATAAAGCTTACCACGAAGAACAACAAGGACTCACTTCCAGTTTCACCACTATCAAGAATGAAATAAAGAACGATAGACACGGGCTACTACTAATAGAATCTCCCAACAGGAGCAAACACAAAATGGAGTGCAAAACATGGAACTCACTCATAACTGAAACAACAAATAAGGGAAATCGTCCCGACCAGCAGAACCATAATGAAATATAATTGGTGCCCCTCTGTAACACATCAAGACATACATGTGTGATAATATCTGGCACATCCGCCTCCGGCCTACTATATGCAACACATCAACGGGTTGGGCCTCCCCCTCTTAGGCGCCCTCTACTCACTGGAATACCCTGCTACCACACACCTACCTGAATCCTGGGACAATCTCTCACCCTGTGGCTAGCACCTCCACACTGAAAACATTCTCTCCGCCGACATGGCTGTGGAAAAACACACAATACGAAGCCTCTGAGACCCATGAGTACCTGAAATCCCATGCGAAACTAGTAAAGCAAACTGAACTGGTTGACCCACAAAACTTCTACCGTGACGTACCTTGGTTCCATAATAAGGAACTGTAGATTCCTCTGATTTACGAGGCCTCATTGCCTCCCTGAACTCTCTCTCTGATCTCGACTGTCCTCTCGCTCCCGGTCCCACGTGCGCTCTAACCGGCGAGCGATCCCTACTACTTGCTGAAATGAGGCATTCTACTCTAGCTCTCGAGTCCCGCTAAATCGAATATTATACCCGAATCTCCCAAATGCCTCCACGGACTCATCTCCCAACTGAAGCAACCAAGCGAAGTGTATGTTTGGCCCACTCATTGAATCTAACGGCATGCTCCAATAGTGACATAGCGCCCTGACGCAACTGCTCACACTCCACGCACCGTACATCTTGAAGGAACTGAGGTGCAACCTCCCTCAAAACATCTCCGAAAACTGAATCCACGCTAGTGAAGCTAACTCGGCCAGGTAACCTCAACTCATATGCCGTCACTACTGATCAACCCAGTACTCTGGACCTGAGACGTGACAAAAGCAATCCCACTCGTCTCCACAATACCCGAAGTACGAAAAATATAGTGACACTCCTCCATAAAACCCTGGGCATTATCTGCCGCCAATCCACTAAAAGATAGAAGGGTGGTACTTCTAGTACCTCTCAATCCCAAGGTATTCTTCCTCCGATGTTGCTACCCTAACCATGGCCGAACTGAAACTAGATGTCGTGCTGTCATGACAACGGGTACCTGACCAATGTGATCTCGCTGCTCTGGAGTGTAGACGGTGGGAGTCTGAACTCCTCCCCTGGTCTATGAAGTAACTGGTGCACTAGAATTAACCCTTCCTGAGTCGATATACCACTTATACTCAAAACTGCACTCACGTCTCCTGAAGTCCGGGGTAGCAACAGGCACCCCTAGTACCTGTCCCCCAACTAGAACTATTGGCGACTCCTCAACGGCTGCTCTGGTAGGCATCTTAATTGCGTCACGTGCTCCGCGTTGGCCTCTGTATCTGACCCTTGTGACATTTTCTTCGGGGTAACATCATCAGGAACCGCAGCTCGTGTCCTCAGCATCAGTGAGAGAATGGAACGATAAAGTTCAAACTTCAAGATCAATAAACTCATACGATAGGAATGAAGGAAGTGAAATTGTCCTAATAGTTCCGAAGCCTCTCGAAGATAAGTACAGACGTCTCCGTACTGATCCATAAGACTTCACTAAACTCGCTTATGACTCGTAGCACTTATGAATCTAGAGCTCTGATACCAACTTGTCACAACCCAGTTTCCCTTCATTGGGTATCATGATGGCACCAAGTCTTAGGGACTAGGTAAGCCTAGAAATTACTGAATAACAATAATAATTAAAGGAAAACTAACAGTCTTAATATAGAATCTCAACAAAATGAACAAACTTTCCCAAACCCGGTAGTACAAGTCATAAGCTCTATGAATCTTCTGCCACTTCTAAGTACAACTGTTTGGATATAGATACAACAGTGTATGAATAATAAATACAAAGAAGGTGACTCCTACGCCTGCGAACGCAGCAGCAGGTTACCTTGAGTCTCTTCGGCAGTCATCCACACAACTAATACAATATATACCTGGATCTGCACACAAAAAGCTGCAGAAGTGTAGTATGAGCATACCATAATGGTGTCCAGTAAGTATCAAGACTAACCTCGGTGGAGTAGTGACGAGGACTAGTCAAGACACCACTGGTCTACAAAATAAGTAACATGAATATAGGAATGACCGAATGTTGCATCTATCTAAGACTTCACGGAATAATTCACAACAATGACAATATAAAGCGGAAGGAAATTACAGAAATCAATCACGAAACAGTACAAAAATACACAGAAAGATGGACAGTAAAACAATCAGAATCGAAAGGAAACACAACATAATATAGAGAAAACCAATAACTCAACTCCACGTCGGTCTGTTCACATCGGACCTTAGCCTTTAAAATCCATAACTAGTAGAAATCTTTAAACAACTGTTCATATGAAAAACTTTGGCAAATAAAAATCATTTTAGTATGGAAGGGATTCCTTTGAAAACATACTTTCTCCAAAAATAGACATAAGTATATTTAATAGAGAGAATTACGTAAAATATATTTTCTTTCAAAATATGAAACTTCCCAAATATGTTTTCCCAATAAATGACTTCCAAATATCATTTTAGGCAAGGCTAGTGCTTTTCAAATATACCTTCGATGTGAAAGTCATTCAAGTATAATCATTTCAAAACCATTTCTTTTTCAATAATACTTTTCAATAAAATCCCTTGATCAAAATCTCCTCAAGATTTATCCACCGGAACTCAGTCCGTAACTCAGAAATTGCCATGCTGTATAGGAGGAATATTAAATCTTGCCAATAAATGCTGTAAATAACAAACAGGAATAGCGGAAATAAAAATGCATAAATACGGCACGGAATGTCCCCTCATGCTATATAACATAAACATGGAACGGAATGTCCACTCGTGCTAACATAACATAACATGGAAAGGAATATCCCCTCGTGATAACATAACATAACATGGCACAAAATGTCCCCTCGTGCTAACATAACATAACATGGCACGGAATGTCCCCTCGTGCTAACATAACATAACATGGCACGAAATGTCCCCTCGTGCTAACATAACATAAACATGGCACGAAATGCCCCCTCGTGCTAAATAACATAAACATGGCACGAAATGTCCCCTCGTGCAAAATAACATAAACATGGCACGGAATGTCCCCTCGTGCTAACATAACATAACATGGCACGGAATGTCCCCTCGTGCTAAATAACATAAACATGGAACGGAATGTCCCCTTGTGCTAAATAACATAAACATGGCACGGAATGTCCCCTCGTGCTAAATAACATAAACATGGCACGGAATGACCCATCGTGCAAACATAACATAACATGGCACGGAATGTCACCTCGTGCTAAATAACATAACAACAATTTAACAAGAGAAATTAACTATAAGTACCATAAATCACAACATCCCGGCTAGGGAGTCAACGACCAAACAGTATCATCAACAGTATAAACAATAATAGAAATCATACCATCCCGGCAAGGGAGTTAACAATGAAAATAATATCATTAACAACATAAACGGTAATAGAAACCAAAACATCCCGGCAAGGTGGTCAACAAGGCAAACAACATCATCAAGAATGGAATAATAAGAGAAACCACACAATCCCGGCAAGGGAAACAGCTATAACCAATCTTACCTAAACAATTATCTTCACAGAATAAACTCAACTTCAACAAGGTCCGCTAATAGGAAACATCAAGGAAATACCAATAACATAAATGTCTAACAATAAGGACTAAGTTGAACTTAAGGAAATATTCATATAAATCACAATATAAGACTCGCGGGCATGCTTAACTCCAATGAATAGATGTTTCGACTACGGCTAGTCAACTATAAGGCTAGATGACACTAATTAGAGTCAATTAGGCAAGCTAGGAAGATAATATAGCATGATGATAAGAGAAGTAGAATATTCAGTTCAAGTAAAGTCAAATAGCCAACGAAGGAATCCAAAAAAAAAATAAGTACTTCTAATTTAAACAGGAAATGATGAAATTAACAACCAAGGATTAGAAGGTAACAATTACAACTCATACACAGGTAACATAAGAACCTACGAATCCTAAAAGGCCAATTTATTAGCAAATAAGTCCGAGTACGCACTCGTCACCTCGTATACACTGACTACAATCAACAAAGAAGACTTAAAGCTAAGGGGTAGTTTCCCTCCCACAAGGTTAGGCAAGATAGTTACCTCAAAGATGACAACCCGGTACTCAAGATTAAACTTCTCGGGCAGAAAGACCTACGGACGAATCACAATCAACTAAAACAACTTCAAAATACACATAAAACGTATAAGGAACTATTCCGATAAAGTCTCAATCTTTAGAACATTATAAAAATCGACCCAAAAGTCGACCCTCGGGCCCTTACCTCGGAACCCGACAAATTTTATAAATTCCGATTACCCATTCACCCACTAGACCGAATATACCATTTGTTTTGAAATTCAACCTCAAAATGAGGTCAAATTCCCAAATAATCAAAAAGCCCTAACTCTACCCACAATCCCAAGTTCTACCTTTGATTTTATGTTTTTAGGCCTAGAATCTAATGGGTGTTGCTAAAAATGGAAGAAAACAAGTCAAGGATTACTTACCTAAGAGGTTATGGTGAAGAAGTGCCTCGAAAATCGCCTAAGAGCTTTGGAGGAGAAGGGTTTTGTGAAAATGGTGGAAAATCCCGTATGCATTCTGTTTTTGGCTTTAAAAAAATCACTGGCCAATATTCCTCTATGCGTTCGCAACCCCTTGGCCACGTTCGTGAAGGCTTAACTGATTTGGCCTATGCATTCGCATGCTAAGGGCCGCGTTCACACAGGGAAAAACACACATAGCCCACAGGTCCCCTCCCTATTCTTGTGCGTTCGCACCCCTTTGAGTGCGTCCGCATAGAGTAACAGTCCTGTGCTCCGCGTTCGCACTTGATATGGTGCTTTTGCAAAGAACAATCCCACTCCCTCCCAGGATAGTGCTATGCGTTCGCGATCGAACCTATGCGTTTGCATAGAACAAATTACCAGACACCAAAAGACAACAATAAACACCAGATTTTCTATGTTTTACACCCCAACACCTACCCGAAACTCACTCGAGCCCTCGGGGCTCAAAACCAAATATGCACACAACCTCTAAAACATCCTACGGACTTATTCGTGTAATCAAATCACCCCAAATAACATCATAAACATCGAATTAAACCTCAAAATCAATGAAATTTTTCAAAACTTCTTTAAGCATCAATTTTTGAATTTAAGGTCCGAATCACGTCAAACGAAGTTCGTTTCATACCAAACTTCACAGATAACACATATAAATCATATCAAACCTGTACCGGCCTCCGGAACCAATATACGGGCCCGATACCACAGGTTTCACATAACATTTCATTTTCAAAAACCTTTATATTTTTCAGAAAATAATTTTCTCTAAAAGTTCATTTCTCGGACTTGGGACCTCGGAATTCAATTCTGGGCATGCGCCGAAGTCCCATATTTTCCTACGGACCCTCCGGGACCGTCAAATCACGGGTCCGTTTACCAAAAATGTTGACCGAAGTCAGCTTTATTCAAATTTCTATACAAAATTATCAGTTTTTCACATAAAGGCTTCCCGGCTACACGCCCGGGATGTGCACGAAAATTGAGGTAAGATAGAAGGAGTTTTTCACGACCTCGAAACACAGAAATAGCTAGGAATATACGGGATGACCTTTTGGGTCAGAGCTGATTCTTTGAGCATAGTTGAGTTTTTACACAGAGACACAAGGTAGATCTGCTGGTGTCCGCAGATTCTTGGAGTCTTCCCTTATTTATTTAGATACTATTTTATTTCATTCAAAACATAGAGATATTTCTTTCAGCCCATTTATTTGTCGTACTCTTTAGTAGTTCGTGAATTGTGACACCAAACTCTGGGTAGTTATATAGTATATATTTAGTTCGTGGTTCAGTTTATTTATTCAGTTATTATTCATGAAGTTATTTATTGGGAAATATTAGATTCAGTATTCATTTTTGAATTTTTTATTCATGTTTAAGCAAATTGTTAAAAAGAAAATGGTTAGTTAAGTTCTAACATTGGCTTGCCTAGCAAGTGTGGTGTTAGGCGCCATCACGATCCCGTGGGTTGGGAATTTGGGTCGTGACACTAACCTTGTGGGGGGAATTACCCCTTAGGATTTTAGTCTTCTATGTTGATTGTCGTCCGTGTACCCGAGGTGACGAGTGTATGCTCGGACTTATTTGTGGAAAGTTGTCCTTTTAGGGTTCTTAGGTCCTTATATTCGCTATGTAGGAAGTTGTTTATGATATGTTTGAGTTCCTATTTTCTAGTTTTACCTCTACATGCTATGATTAGAGATAATTGCATTAGGATTCACCCTTACTGTCTACTTGACACTAATTTGACTTAACTAAAGATTTTACCTCTTCTATCGTCATGCTATATTTTCATAATTTCTTATCTTTAATTAACATTATTATTATTTCATCCTACAATTGTTTAGTCTTAATTGGAGTTATAATTATCTTTGGATGCTTACCCTTATTCGAATTGTTGAATATCCCTCGTAATTGCTCAACCCCAAAAGGAGTTTAGATGACCTATATCTTAGTTGACTTGCCTTTATTTGGAACTATTTGACCCCTGTTGGCTTATTATTGTTGACTTGAATATTGGGGAATCGTTGCTACATTTTTGTTTTCCCTTGTTAAGTTTTTCTCCTTGCTCTTAGTATTCTTTATTGTGGTTATAACTTATGAATGAGTTCTACTGTTCTTTTTGATCTTAGTTCTCGAGTTGATTTACTCGTCGTACTTTGCACTACTGCTATTGTTGCTTTTTTGCTTGTTGTAGTTATGTATGAGGTTTCTGTCGTGCTATAGTTGTTATCTCTGTTGGTTGCGCTGCATATTTAAATTGGGACTACAAATATATTTCGATAGATCCCTCTGCCCTGTATATTTAAATTGGGACTACAGACGTATTCTGGTAGATCCCCCTACTCTGCATATTTACTTTGAGACTACAAACGTATTCCGGTAGANTCCGTACTACATAATACATTCGGGACTACGGGACGGGATCCCGGTAGATTCTCCTGTTGATATATCTGTGTTCAGACCTGCTAATCCTCTATGCTTAGGTGTCATAGAGTGACCTATACTACAAGGGTATTTACTTGAAGAGTGGTATTTGAAAAGTATTTATTTTGAAAGAAACTATGTTTGAAGGACATTTATTTGA
Organism: Nicotiana knightiana; assembly: GCA_005239525.1. Lineage (NCBI taxonomy): Eukaryota > Viridiplantae > Streptophyta > Magnoliopsida > Solanales > Solanaceae > Nicotiana > Nicotiana knightiana. The sequence goes on along the minus strand of ML370411.1, from coordinate 2,712 downwards.
AAGTTATATTTGAAAAACATTTTATCTTGAAGAAACTATGTTTGAAGGACATTTATTTGAAAAGTATATTTGAAAGGCATTTATCTCAAAGAAACTATGTTTGAAAGACACTTATTTGAAAAGTATTTATCTTGAATGAATTGTGTTCGAAGGACATTTATTTGAAAAGTAATTATCTTGAACGAACTATGTTTGAAGGATATTTATTTGAAGAGTTTATATTTGAAGGAAGTATATTTCAAAAGAATTTTTCATTGGAAAGGATTTTATTCAAAAGACCTCAATTTAAAAACTTACGGGTGAAAGTTTACACTTGAAGGATTTGACTGATTTATTGTGGTTGTTGGCTAAGGCTTGATGTGGAAACTATTGCAGTGCTGAGTTACTATTTGCCCTTACGATATTGTGATTTTCAGATTTGGATTGTGTTCCCGTCCATCCTTCGGTGTCTTATTATGGTGTTCTGTTATTACTTGCTATTTTTCCCTTCCTTATTGTAGTTACTATTGTGAACAACTAATTTTTTTACCACACCAAAATGCTATACTAGTTTCTTTTAGGTCTAATTTTGATATTTTAAACTTTTATCTTACTCTTAATAGGTTTTATTTGATTAAAAATAAAAAAAAATAAAAAATGTACATATATATATTGAATCTCTCTTAGTATCTTTTAAAATACATGTAAATATATAGATTTCCTATATTGTAAGAAATATTGGTTAATCTTCTTATCTTTATAATTTAATGTATCTTCTAAAATAAAATACAGAAAAAAAAGGAACACAAAATGAAGTTAACTTACGTAAAATTAGATATAGTTTGGCAAAAAAAAAGAAGAAGTTATTCTCATCTCCCAACATCACTCCTCACGTTTCCCCAACCTCACATCCCTGTTTCCTTCACACACACACGACCCCCCACCTCCCCCCTCTTCTTTTCCATAAACACGCACTATTACATATTCTCTATATAAGGCTTACATTTAGATCCGTAGGAGGGATATTTTTTTTATCTTTATCTTTGTATCAATATACACATACTCAAGAGCCACCAGCAAAGCAAAAAAAAAAAGAAAAGGAAAATCGAAAAAAAGTCTGGACAGAGAAGAAATTAGAAAAAGCGAGCACTAAAAAAAACGTTTGCTGTTTTGGTTACTGATTCAAGGTACGTTGGGGTCGAGTGTTGGTCCGCGTTCCTGCCTTCTTGTTGCCGATTACCGTGAGATTTCAGAGTCAATTTGTAGCTGATTGTTCTCATTCTGATTAATAGAATAACTTCACTATCAAGGTCCATTTCATCTCTCTTTCTCATTTTGATAATCTATATGTGATTGGAACATAATGAGGACCATTAAAACTGGTTAATTTCACAGCTAAAGAATATTAATTTAGTTTTGAATCTAACAGAAGCAGGACTAAAAAAAAAAGGAAAAGTCAGTTGTCTATAAAGCTTTTGTAGTATTCAATTAAGGAATTTCTCTTGTTCTTATCTATTTAAAATATCATGGCATAATTTTTCATTAGATCTTTCCATGTTTTATTAGTTTTACTAATTGTATTGGTTAGTATGCATCGTGCATTTTGTGTTTCAAGAATGAAGTATTTGTCTGTTTAGTATTTGTATCCATGATAGTATAATCCAAGTATCAATTTTTTTTAAGTCTATTTTCCTTAATCTCCAAATTCTTAGAAAAACTTAAACTTTCGAGAATTAGAAACACAGAAATACTTACCATCAATTAAATAACAAGTGGATAAATTAATTTACCANATTTTTTTTAAGTCTGTTTTCCTAAATCTCCAAATTCTTAGAAAAACTTAAACTTTCGAGAATTAGAAACACATAAATACTTACCATCAATTAAATAACAAGTGTATAAATTAATTTCCAAAAAAAAAAAAGGATATAAGCCTTTGATAGCAAAATCCAAGGTGTTCTGATATTGGTTTGAATGATAAATTTGGATTGGATGAGATTAACAAGAATTAAAAACTATCTTTGGGCTATATGTTCAATAATTACACATCGTTAGTATACTTTAAGCAAGTATTAATAAGTTGATTATCGTGATTATGTACATGTCCGCGTGGTATAGTTATGATTTCCAAAAAAATGAATTAAAGTACACATTTGCGTGACTTTGGTCAAATAATTTTAATCTCAAAAGCGCTATTAATTGTGTACACGTACGCATGACATGATTTTTAGCGCACTATATAAAATGAGTACACGTACGCGTGACTCGTCTCACGATAATTTCTTAAAAGCGGTAAAAGGTAAAAACATACATATATAGGTCCTAAAAATGAGTAATTAAACAATCTAAGCCAGGTATGAATCACTAAGTGACCGTGCCAAAACCACGGAACTCAGGAATGCCTAACACCTTCTCCTGAGTTAACAGAATTTCTTACCCGGATTTCTGTGTTCGCGGACTGTAAAACAAAGTCAATTTCTCCTCGATTCGGGATTTAAACCGGTGACTTGGGACACCATAAATTATCCCAAGTGGCGACTCTGAATTTTTAAGTAAAATAATCCCGTTTCGATTTTCAGTTAAATTGGAAAAAGCTCTCTTGTTACCTCTTCCGGGGGTAGTGAAAAAGGAGGTGTGACAGCTGTGGCGACCCCGCTGGGGAAGTAACAGAACCTAGAATCTCTGGTTCAGGGTTTAAGAATTTGAGCTTGTTAATGTGATTTTACTTGGCTT
>ML370408.1:6871-19305 GCA_005239525.1 Nicotiana knightiana | reverse complement strand
TTTCTGGCCGTCCCGGGACCCTGGCGTTTCAGCCCAAACGCCTGGGTAAGGCCAGGTAGGCCCATGCGTTACAGTTCTAACGCTTGGGTAAAGCCTGGACCCCCCAGGCGTTATGGGTCTAACGCCTGGGTAACGCCAGGCTACCCCAGGTTGTTTGGCTTGGTGCCCGGCTATCGTCCGGGTGTCCCCTCTCGCGTATTCTTCGACGTATTTGCATCCGTTTAGCCCCGTTTCCATTTCCAATTCACCTACACATAAAATAAACCCTATTAGGCACATACGATGTGTATTTTATCATTAAAGCACATAAAATGCAAGGGATATAATGCTTAAAATCACGAATTCTAGCCACTCATCAATCACCCAAAATTGGATGAGATCAGTGGATATTCTTTCTTGCAATGATGAATGATTGATAAGCTTTTGAACACTTAGGTTGTTCTTGGATACGGTGAAAATGCTAGACAAGAATCTGAGTAATAAATGTTATTTTTGTATACTTGCAATTAGACCAGATTCACTGTATAAAGTTAATGTGTTTTTTACAAATTAATACCCATCCCCCATGTCTTTTTCTATTTATAGGCAACATGTTCCTAGAAACCCTAATAATATAGGTGCAGAAAATATCCACTAGAATATTCTCTTTCATGTCCTATCTTAAAACTAGTCGTTATAACTCTGTCTGAGATGTTCGACTTCGACCTTGAACTATGACGACTTCACAATCTTGACCTTTGTCGAATCTTCGACCGCACCCTTCATTACTTCGAAGCTACTTCGACCTGGGGCAGATCTTTGTAGAGACCTTACTGATAACACGTGGCAGCCGACGAAGACTATCATGGTGCTGGCGTGGCTCGCCTATATCAACAATATTTTTTGGCTCATACAGTTAGTCCCTTTGTTTATCGAGGTCATCCTCGCGAGCAGGGTCGATGAGTGGATAATGTCGTTTTGTGGTCGAGCTTACCGATCTTGCTGTGCAAGTCGTGGTTGTCGTAACGATCAAACAACGTGGCTATCTAAGGGGCACATTTTGAATTGTTTGAATTTCCAGAGAGTCTGTTGGAGCCATCCGGTCCAAGAGAAAAATTGATGTCATGCGTCATGATGATGTTGTTTCCCGACGTGTTGCGTCGATTCACGCGTGACTCTTGATTGGTTCTGTCATTTCGATCTTCTTGCTAATCATGGCCTGCCGTTTCGGTTGTGGTGTCCCTAAGTCTTATAAATGGGGGGTGGTTTGTTGATTTCTAAACTTTTACATACCCCTTCTCCTTTATAAGCATAACTTCTTCTTCTTCTTCTTCTTCTTCTTCTTCGCAGAACCTTTTTACCTCTCTATTGTTTTCTTTGCTTCTCTATCTCTTTCCGCAACAATGTCGGACCTCCCATCAGATATCCACATGGAATATCACTCCATCTCTCTAGATGTTGTTTTCCCTGACCAAGGGGAGGACGACGGAGCTGTCGTTGAGGAGGAAACCCTACCTATTGTAGAGGAAATTGTACCTCGATATCCCTATGATAAATCCGACTTCTAAAAGGCACCAAAAATGGTGATGGAGAGGTTCCACTCTACGATGACGGTTAAGAGGTTAACTAAACTCAAGGCTAGACTCGGCCTACCTAGTCACATGGACTTGGTCCATGCGGGCGACGACGAGGTGCTGGTTCATCATGCGGCTTCTGCACCCTTTAAGTATATCTATTTTTAATTGGATATTTGTTCCCTTTTCCACCGTTAATAGAAAAGATATGCCGCTACTACAACATATGCCCGACGCATCTCGCCCCTTATATCTTTATAGTGGTCATGATGTTGATGAAATTCGCTGAATTGGCCGACGTTGACATAACAATGTGCTACCTGATCCATCTCTTCGCCCCTCGTTTCTATCGACGGGCTTTGCTGAATCTTCGCCATTGTGGGGGAAAATGTTTAGTGGTGAGGATGGATGCCAAGACTAGTCGGCGTTTCTTGCTTGACTATTTCTTCGTCAGGACCGAAGATGTAGTGTTTGTTGCCATAGGCTTCCCTGAGGCTTGGAACCTTACTCGTAAGTTCACGTATCTGCTTATATACCTTTTTATTTCCAATGTTTTCTTTATTATGGGTCAGTTAATCGGCTTTCCCCCTTTTACAGCTGTTGCTCGACCTATCCAGATGGTGATTCCAATTGCTGATTGTGTTAGACAGATTCTTCCTCATACGGAGGGGATACGTGATTGGTCAAGTTTTTCTTATAGATTTAGGTCATCTCTTCCCTCTGTAGGTAACCTATTCCCTACCGTCGACATTATGGTTCCTTCCCCTATGTTTGTTACCTTTGTTGATTTTTCCCTTTCTCATTTTTCCTTAGCTTCGTCCAAGGGGTATATGAGGAGGACGAGAGCTCCCACGCCCTCGTTCCGAAAGAGGAGGGCCACTACACCTTCATTCTCCGGCTCTTCCTCGAGTGTAGCCAATCCTGTCTTCGTACTGATTCCACCCATCGCCCTTTCCCCCTTCGTTTCTGCTTTGGCTGTTGAGACTTCTACCCCTCCTCTATATTCATTTATTGACGAGGACGATGAGAATTTGCCCAGTAACGGAGATCTCCAACCTCGAAAGAGTAGGTCTGTGGATGTGGGTGACAAAGTCACTATGACCGTTGATGCGGCGGAAGGGGACTTTTCGTTGCGTGACACAATGACAATTTTTATGAGTGATGATGTTGAACCGAGTCATGAGGCTCAAAGACCAGTGGAAACCGATGTGGATGTATCTCTTCATTTCGAGGGGATGGAGATCGAAAGGGTGCCTGCTGACGTTTGTGACTTTCCACGGCGAGATGAGGCCTTAACCTCATGGACAGCCGCAAATGCTTCTTTGCCTGCCGACGATAAGGGAAAAACCATTGTTGAGGAGGGCGACAAGTCAGGTTCCAATGTCGTTGCAGACGACCTGAGAATTATTGAAGAGGGTCTTACCCATCTCGAGATAAGGTTAGAGGGGTCTACGAGGACTATTATGATCCCTATAGATCGTGACTTGTTGGTGGACACTGAGGAGGTAGTCCATGCCCTCGGTCCTCTCTGTTCCGAAGTTGTGGGTCAGACTCTTAAGTAAATAAATGACGATGCCTTGTCGAGGAGCATTTCTGGCCTCGCTCTTAGGGTGAGTTATACAAACTTTTTCCTATTTTATAGAGCATTCAAAGTTCTGAGCTTTTTCTCTTTTTTTTTTGGTTTGCAGATGGTGATTTTAGAAATTAAGAATGCCTGGAGGGAGAAAAGGCATAAAGATATCGTTGTGAAACTGAAAGATAAATACCTTGAGTATCGCGACAAGTATCGGGATCTCCGTAGTCTATTTTTCTAGGGCGGCGACATGCATACCATGAGGAAAGATGTGAAGAAGAGGGACGAGGAGCTGGGGAAGCTATAGAGAAGTGCAGCGTCCTCGAGGGGATGTTGAGAAACAGGGAAGTGGATCTTGAGGTTAGCAGGGGCATAAAGGCCCAATGTAGTGATCTTCAAGCTCAAGTGGTTAAGTTGCGAGGGAAACTTGAAGAGTGCTGGTTTCAGTTGGAGGCCCTCAGCGACAAGATTCTCGAGAAACAAGAAGAATTTGAGAAGGCGGAGTCCTCTCGTTTGAACTCTCGCAGGAAGGCGAATATGTTCGAGTTAGCGAATTAGTCTCTTCGAGCCGTGCGGGAAAATGATCAATCGATAGCAAGAGCTAAGGAATAACAACTCGAGGAGAGAATCGAGGAGCTGGAGAAAGACAACTCTGCCCTTCATGATCGAGTGTCTGCTCTAGAGGCCGAGAAGGCTCAACTTATTGCACGACCGTCCGCTTCTATCACTTCTGATTTTCCCAATATACCTTGGGAGTTATACAAAGAATGGATCCATTTCGAGGCCTGGTTAGATGTGTTTCGAGACTTGCATGCAGCGGGATTCGCTCCTGAGGCTTCCCTTGAGGATGCCTAGGTTAAGGCTCATGAAGCTCCAGTCGCTTGTGGATATAGTCTTGCTACACCTCAACCTGACGAGGAGGATAGAGAAAGGGTGTAGACCGACTTGAAGAGGACTCCTGGTATGATAACACTTATCCTCAAGGCGAAGGTGAGGAGGGTGCCGGGGGCTAAGGTGGAGAGCTCGTAGAGGGTCGTGATGGCAAGGGCCAGTAATCTTTCTCTTAGACCTTTTTTGTGTAATTTTACCGGCATTTTTAAGAGCCCTTGTAATGAACTCCTTTTTTGTATATGAATGTTTAAGTTGTTTTCTGTGCCTTTTTCCATACTTGTTACTTATTCCCGTACTTGTGTACCTTGCTTTTGTTGTTTTCTTGTTATGGTTTCTGATCTTTCTATTGGCGTTGTTTTCTAGCTGGTCCTAGCCTTGTTGACGAATACTTATGGGTCATATCCGCCCTTTGTTTATGTAGGTCGAGTGTGCCTCTTTATTTAGATTTGGCTGATAGGTGTTGTTTGAACTTAGTTGATTTTGGTCTTTTTCCAAGTAATGGCAGAGGGCCGGTAGGTGTTACATGAACGCAGTCAAGCTTAACCTCTTATTAACTCGCAACCGAGGGCCGAAAGGTGCTGTTCGAGTTGGGTCAAACTTAACCTTTTATTAAATCGCAGCTGAGGGTCGATAGGTGTTGTTCGAACTTGGCCGAACTTAACCTTTTATTAAAATGCAGCCGAGGGCCGAAAGGTGTTGTTCGAGCTGGGTCGAACTTAACCTTTTATTGAATCACGACTGAGGGCTAAAAGGTGTTGTTCGAGCTGGGTTGAACTTAGCCTTTTGTTAATCGCGACTGAGGGTCGATAGGTGTGTCTTAGATGGGTTCGAACTTAACCTTTTGTTAATTGCGGTCGAGGGCCGATAGGTGATGTTCGAGCAAGGTCGAACTTAACTTTTTGTTAGTCGTGACCGAGCGCCGATTGGTGTTGTTCAAGCTGGCTCTAACTTAACCTTTTGTTAATCGCGGCCGGGGGCCAATAGATGTTTCTAATAAACGTAAGTTTCTTATTACTTTGACATTGTGGCTCTGATTACATGATTGGAGGAAGTTACAAATTTTGGGCATTGGCTGACGTTCCAGTCTCAGTACCAGTCTATCTAGTCCCTTCATTGCTTGACTTGGAGAGTATTGAGGAGTCGGGCAATGAAAGAGAAAAATAGCCCCTCTCTCGCATACTTCAACTCGAAGTGTCCCCTTTTTCATCTCGTTAAAAACCTCCCTGAGAAAACCCTAATAAGACAAAACTCAAGTGACGGAAAAAGAGTACAACTTGGGGACACTTCTTCTTTTATAAGTTAAAGTATTAGAGGTGGGTAGTGTTCCATTGTTTGGTAGTTTCTTTCCTTGCATTGTCTCTAATTGGAATGAACCCTTGTTTGGTTTGGATGTAGTTTTGTACGAGCCATCCCAATTTGTTCCCGGCTTTCCTTCCTGTGGGTCTTTGCTCGCTTGAGTTTTTCATTTGAGTACGTAGTCCCAACTTTCAGCAGCCAGACCTTGCTTTCTTGTTGTAATAACGTTGCGCTCGCTGCTTTTGGGCGACCATTCTTATGTACACCATATCTCTTCGTTCATCGATTTAATCGAGTTCCTACCTTCTACTCTCATCATTAATAGTTCCACTTTCATGGGAGTACCTTAGGCTGTGTTCTCCGACTTCGACTAGTATGACTGCCTCGGTCCCAGAGACTAAGGAGTAGGGCGTCTCTCCTATGCTCGTCTTTGGAGTAGTTCTATATGCCCACAATACTTCTAGCAGTATCTCCGCCCACAGTCCCTGGGCATCTTCGAGATTTTTCTTCATGATGTTTAATATGGACTTGTTGGAGGATTCTGCGTGTCCGTTACTCACCTGGTGATACGGGGTTAAAAGTATCCTCTTAATTGGTTTTCTTTCCCGTGAACTGGGGCCCGTTATCATAATTGATCTCCTTGGGTACGCCGAATCGACAGATGATGTTTCTCCGTATAAAGGTGATTACCTTTTGTTTGTGTATTTGGGCGAACGCTCCTGCTCCACCCATTTAGAGAAATAGTCTGTTAAATCCCAAAGGAATCGTGCATTACCTCGCCCTGCTGGGAGGGGGTCCATGATGTCTATTACCCACTTGATGAACGGCCACGGAGAGGTGACTGAGTGTGTTCTCCTGCTTGCTAAATTATTGGCGCATATTTCTGGCATTGTTCGCATTTATTCACAAATTCTGAGGCGTCCTTTTTCATGGTGGACCAATAGTATCATGCCCGTATGAGGCACCTGACAAGTGCTCGATTGCCAGAGTGAGAACCGCAATGGCCTTCATGGACTTCTTCAAGGATGCGTTGTGTTTGGTTTAGGCCTAAACATTTCGCTAGAGAGCCGTCGTATGTCCTATTGTACAGGTCGCTATGGAGGAGACTATATCTGGGTGCTTGTATTCTTAGTTTCTTGGCTTCCTTTATGTCGTTGGGGAGTGCATCATCCTACAAATAGGTGATAATATGGTTGCATCAATCTCAAGTTAAGCTTACAGATCTTACCTTGATTTGGTCTAGAGATAAGTTGAGAAGGTGGACTAAACTTTTATTCCCGGTCGTGATGCTTTTGGTAGCTGCGGCCAATTTGGCGAGGCCGTCTGCTTCAGCATTCTGTGCATGCGGGATCTGCTTGAGCTAACATTTGTCAAACTCGGGCAGCAACTTACTGATGTTGGTATGATGTTTTTGCAACCTTTGTTCTTTTATTTGGAACGTCCCTGTGACTTGGTTGACTACGAGTTGGAGTCGCAGCTGAGTTTCAACCGCTATGCCCCATACTTGAGAGCTAACCTCAATCATGCAATTACGACCTCATACTTAGTCTCGTTGTTAGTCATATCTGGGCATCTTATGGACTGATAGGGACCTCAAGTACGAGTCCCAGTCCGGATCCAGAGGCGTTGGATGCATCGTCGGTGTATAGGACCCAAAGGTCTTGTGTTTGGAGAGAAGCTTGGACGACTTCATTCTCGACTTCAGGCATTATTTTTGCATTGAAGTCTGCAACGAAGTCGGCGAGCACTTACGAATTTATCGCCGTTCATGGCTGATACGTGATATCGTGATCGCTTAGCTTGATAACCCACTTGGCCAACCTTCCCAATTACTCGGGGTTATGTACGATGCCTCTTAAAGAGAAGGTGGCAACGATCGAGATAAGGTGGCACTAGAAATAGGGTCTAAGCTTTCGTGAAGCTATGACTAGTGCCAGGGCTAGTTTCTCGAGGTGTGGGTACCTTGTCTCGGCGTCGACAAGTGTTTTGCTAATGTAATAAATGGGAGATTATGTACCTTTGGTTTCTCGAATCAAGACCGCACTTACTGTTACTTCGTAGACAACCAGGTAGACGAGAAGATGTTCCCCGGGTTCGAGCTTTGAGAAAAGAGGTGGTGAAGAATGATACGCCTTCAATTATCGCAGAGCTTGTATGCACTCGTGTGTCCTCTCGAGGCCGTTTTCCTTTTTGAGGACGCCAAAAAGTCTGTGACATCTGTCGGACGACCACGAGATGAATCTTGATAAGGCGACGAATCGACCAGTCAACCTTTGGACTTGCTTCTTGGTATCTAAGAGCTTATGTATCCCTTCGATCGTTTGGATTTGGTCTGGGTTGACCTCGATCCCCCGATGTGATACTAAGAAGCTGAAGAAATTACCAAAGTCTACGCCAAACGCGCATTTCTACGACTTTAGTTTCATTTTGTACCGTCTTAGTATGTCGAAAACTTCCTTCAAATGGTCGATATGGTCCTTTGACTTTACATATTTGACCATCATGTAGTCAATATATACTTCCATGGTCTTACCGAGCTGATATTTAAATATTTTCGTGACCAATCTTTGAGATGTAGCCCATGAGTTCTTCAGTCCAAATGGCATGACCCTATAACAATATGTTCCTCGGTGGGTGATGAATGCGGTTTTATCCTGGTCCTCTTCTTCCATAAGTATCTGGTTATAGCATGAATACGCGTCCAAAAATCTCAACAATTTACGCTTGGCATTGCATCAATGAGTTGGTCGATATATGGTAACGGGAACGAATCCTTCGGGCATTCTTTATTCAAGTCCGTGAAGTTTACGCACATCCACCATTTTCTATTTTTCTTTTGTACCATCACCACGTTGGCGATCCATTTGGGGTACTTCGACTCCTTGATGGAGCCATTTTATAATAGTTTCTCCACCTCTTCGTGAATGGCATCATTGATGGAGGGATTGAACTTACGTCTGACCTGCCTTACCGGGGGTAGAGCGGGTCGACGTTTAATTTGTGTGTGGCGCATATCTGCATGGTTGAAGGCAAACAAATCAACATTAGTTATTAGGAATTGAATAAATTTACCTGGTTCTCGGAGTTTACAGCCGATGCAAGCCTTTTTGCTACAATCGTGGGGGTCTAACTGAACAGGGTCGAGGTCTTCTACGGTCGAGTCTGCGACTTCGATCATTTTGGGATCCATGATGGAGTCCCTGGTCTCTTCTTGTGTCGACCTCAGCCATGTTGATTTCTATGACTCTTTTTCCTTGTCTTTTTTTTGTTGGTTTGTTGTGCTATCTAAGGCGATGCGATAGCACTCCTGGGACGTGTGTTGTTCTACCTGTATGCTGAATATCCCCCAAGGTGTTGGGAATTTGATTAATTGGTATAGGCTGGAGGGGATGACTCTCATAAGATGTATCCATGGTCGTCCTATTATGGTATTTTACGTGGTGGCCTGGTTTATGATGTGGAATGTCGTCTCCAACATTACGCTGCCGGCCCACGTGAAATGTAATTTTTCCTGATGTCCATTCAACTGCATTATTAAAACTAGTTAGTATGATGCAGCGTGGCACTTCCTTGTCCTCGTGTCTCATTTGGGCGAGAACTCGGGGTTGGATAATACATGCTCCATTTCCACCGTCTACCATGATATGTTTGACATCAGTATCTAAAATACAAAAGCAATGACGAAAGCATCATTATGAGGGAAAGTCGAACCGTTCGCATCTGACTTGTCGAAGATGATACCTTCTTCGAGTTCGTCATACTATTCGGGGATGATAGATTGTAATGCCATTGATAGAGGCATCGTCATTTCCGCTGATGATCATGTTGATAGTATGATCTGGTGATGACAGCTTCAGCGGGCCTTGATGTTCTCGTGCTCAGGCAAATTTATTTCTCCCCTTGTCGCTCAGCAGCTCTTTGAGGTGTCCTTGCCCCAACATGTTTACAACTTGTTGTCTGAGGGTGATGCATTCTTCTGTTTTGTGTTCGCGTTCCTGGTGAAACTCACATAGGGCGTCGGATTTTCTGGTGCTCGGAACGGACCTCATCTTTGGTGCCCGCTTCACCTTCGTTACGAGCTTCTCTAGGTCATAGACTATTTTTATAGGTGATACACAAAAATTTTGAGCAAATAATAAGGGGGCCATACCTCTCTCATTCAGGTAAATCCATGTCTCGGCCTGAATGGGACTTTCTCATGGTGGAGAGAAGATGGGTCGGGGGCCCTGATGTATGGCTGGTGTTGTTCCCTGTTGGGTCATGAGACCATGTGATCTCTCCTGATGTTGTCTTTACGTTGTTTCCTGGATTGGCTTGTACTGAGATGAGCCGATAAGTTGGTCTATTGAGATCATCCTCATCTGCTCATACTTTGGCACAATAAGTAATATGGATCTCGTCCCAAGTGGTTGGAGGGTATTTCGTCAATTGGCTCAGCAGTTTTGTAGTCGCTCTCAAACCATCTATGCTCAACCCGTTTTGAAAAGCTGCAGCCGCCATCCCCTCAAGCACGTTTGGTAGGTTCATCCTTACCCTACTTGATAGTGAATATGTCATTTACTCTTATCTTGGCTTTCCTTGTTCCGGCATGTGCCGTTACGAACTTATTGGTCATTTCGTCGAAGGCTTTTATTGAGCGGGTTTGTAGCTGTGAGTACCATGTTAATTCCCCTTTTGTAATATTTTCACCAAATTTCTTCAGCAAAATAGAAGACATGTGTTCCTTGGAGAGGTTGTTACCTTTTACGGCGGTGACATAATGAGTCACATGGTCTTCGGAATCAATCGTTCTGTCTTATATTCTGAGGTACGATGGCATTTTAAAGGTCTTTGATATGGCATGCGAGGCTGATCCTTTGATGTACGACTTCTCTACGAACCTGTCGGCATCCCTCTTTGGTAATATCTTAGGGGCGCCCGATATCCTATAGACTCGTTCCTTGTGTTCTTCCATCCTCTTTAGAATAGCCCGAATGCACTATGACCTGCATTGTTAGTAATATTATGAGTTATACTTGGTGTTGGAGGGTCTGGTTGGTCATTCTGTTCATCTGCTCGTTGTATTGTATAGGTTCTTGTATTCTCTGTAGTCGGGCATGGATTGGGATTGTTGAGCATGCTTATTAGCGTATCGGTTAGCCATGCTTCGAGGAGCTTTTTCATGGCCGGTGGCATCCNGGAAGACGAGCACATCAAAACAACTACGGAAGAGCTCGAAGTTGTTCCATTGTCTGAACAAAAGTCTGAACAGAAAGTGTATATAGGCACGGGGCTGAGCCTCGGTCGAAGAGGTAAGTTAATTGATTATTTAAAGGCTAACGCAGACTGCTTTGCGTGGTCCCACTCAGATATGACAGGTATCCCACTAGAAGTGATGACTCATAAACTAAATGAAGATCCATCCTTCGTACCTGTTAAGCAAAAGAAAAGAAAGCAAGGACCATTCAAGAACCAAGTGATTGACAAAGAGGTACGGAAACTCTTGAATATTGGTTCGATACGAGAGGTAACGTACCCTAACTGGCTAGCTAACACTGTGGTAGTACCTAAAAAGAATGGCAAATGGAGAGTCTGCGTAGATTATACTGACTTAAATAAAGCATGCCCCAAATATTCATTCCCATTACCACATATAGATCAAATGATTGATGCCACCGCAGGTCATGAATTGTTAAGCTTCCTAGACGCGTATTCTGGTTATAATCAGATTAAATGGATCCCTCAGACGAGGAAAAGAGCTCCTTTATTACAAACGGGGGGACTTATTGTTATAAAGTCATGAGTTTTGGCTTGAAAAACGCTAGAGCCACTTATCAAAGGCTAGTGACCAAGATGTTCCAGGAACATCTGGGAAAAATGATGGAAGTTTACATCGATGACATGCTGGTAAAATCAACACGAGCGGAACACCATTTCAACACCTCTCTATTTACCTTTGACATGTTATGCAGGTACAATATGAAGCTGAATCCAGAAAAATGCGCTTTTGGCGTAGAATCAGGTAAATTATTAGGTTTCCTTGTATCAAACAGGGGAATAGAGGTAAATCCTGATCAAATTAAAGCTATAGAAGAAATACCTGATGTACTTATATCAAAAAAGAAGTTCAAAGACTAACGGGAAGAATTGCAGCCTTAGGAAGATTTATTTCCAAACCTTCCGAGAAAAGTTTTAAATTCTTTGCAGTTCTCAAAAAGGAAAATCGGTTCGAATGGACTGTAGAGTGCCAACAGTATCTCAAAGACCTAAAGTCTTATCTATCAAAACCTCCATTGATGTCAAAGCCAAAGGAGGGGGAGAGGCTCACCTTGCCATCTCGGAAATTGCTGTAAGTACAGTGTTGGTAAGGGAGAATAAAGGTAAATAATCTCCTATTTATTATGTAAGCAAGACATTACTAGATGCTGAAACTAGATATCCACATCTAGAAAAATTAGCCTTAGCTCTAATCATGGCATCCAGAAAATTAAGGCCATACTTTCAATGTCATCAAATCACAGTTGTGACCTCGTATCCATTAAGAAACATATTGCATAAATAAGAACTATCAGGAAGATTAGCCAAGTGGGCTATAGAATTAAGTGAGCATGAAATAATATATCAGCCTAGGATTGCAATCAAGTCTCAGATCGTAGCTGATTTTGTCGCTAACTTTAGTAATAGCATTGTCCCTGAAGTGGAGAGAGAGTTACAACTCTTCAACGGTGTTAATTCGGGTTTATGGACCCTATTTACCGATGGTTCTTCCAATATAAAAGGTGCCGGCTTAGGCATAGTCTTAATATCACCCACGGGTGAAAATACACGGCAGGCTATCAAATGTTATCCTATAACTAACAATGAGGCAGAGTACGAAGCTGTTATTGAATTATTAGAACTTGCACGAGAGCTCTCAATCGAGCAAATCATGATCAAAAGCGATTCCCAACTAGTAGTAAATCAAATGCAGGGGACTTACATCATTCGAGAGACTCAGATGCTACAATATTTGGAAAAGGCACGAAAGCTCGTGAGACAATTCAAAACATGGAAGGTAGTACAGATACCTAGAGAGGAAAATGCTGAAGCAAATGAATTAGATAACCTCGCAGCAGTCACGGAAGTAACAAACAAGGACAATA
>ML370406.1:77947-136957 GCA_005239525.1 Nicotiana knightiana | reverse complement strand
TGGAGTCAGACGTGAAGAGGGGTGGGGGGTGGGGGGTGGTTTGGGGAAGTTAGGGAGTTAGGGAAATGAGGGATTGGGGTGAGGAGATCATGGATGATTAGTAGGATAACATTTTTTGTATCTTTCAAGATTTATCTCTTTTTTTTGTTTTTTATTTTGCTTTTTGTTAATTTGTTTACGTTAATTTTGTAGCTTTTTCTTCTTCTTTTCTTTTTACTAACCCCTTTTACTAAATAAAATTAAAGTAAAATACATACATACATATGTATATATATACATACATACATACATATGTGTATATATATTAACCAACTTACTCTTAGATTTAAAGAAAATTATATAAATAAGAGAATCCAATATTTCCACTATAATTTAAATTATAGTAAAAAAAAATACCATAGCTTACTTATTAAAATTCTAATAAAAAGAAATCATATATAAAAAGAAAAAAAAATCATACTCTAAGAATACAAGTATTTTTGTAGTTTTCTTTTATTAAGATTAGACCCTAAAGAGATATTTACACTAAAATAGTGCAGAATTTGGGTGGGGTAAAAAGTTAGTTGTTCACAGCATGCCCCTCTTTGCTTGGAAACATGAAGAGTTTTCAGGCAAAGAAAATGAACAAGGTGACTGATTTTTTACCTCACTATTATTTAAAAAAGGAAAAGAAGATAAAAGAGAAATATGTGACCGAGCATTGGTTTTAGACAACCTACATATCCCGGGTTATAAGGGAATCAAGTCACGTGCAGTTCAAGTGGAAGAAAAGTGATGAAGTATGCTTAGATGGAAAGTTGAGCGAAGTTCCGACGAGGTTTCGATCCGCGGTTCCTACTAGTACATCAAAATGAAAAGAAAAATTACATACTTTTGAAATCTAAGAGTTACAAAATTTCTATCTAAATGCCATATGGAATCTTGTCTTGATTCTTGACCTGCTTCCCCTATTGGCTTTAGACTGAAACTTAATGCTCTCGATGCAACATACTGGGGAATATTTTCACAGGCTTATTTCTTGATCAGGTGATAAGAAGATGGATCTTGAAATCCTATGTCTCTGCATGCATTATGTCAAAGCTGGTTCGGCTGGTATTGAGATCAAATGTTCCACTTTCTCTGAAAAGAGCCAGAATCTTACCTTTTTACACATCCAATCCGTGCTTTGCGGAAAAACCTATAAGCCACCACAACAAATAAAACGAACAAAAATTTTCTGCCCCAGTTTGCACTAGGAAATTTTTGTGAGTTATTAAGAATACAATAAACTATCTTTGCTATTGCAGAATGAAGAATTGAAAGAGAAATGAGCTGTGTTTTTTTTTCTTTTTGATAATAGGGGATGTCGTACCCTATGTTAATTTTATGGAAGGAAACCAGGGGATGTATCACCCTCCGTTGGCAATAAGATGAGGCTCGTGGCACGCTAAGATGCTACTAGGGAATGTCGTGCCCTATGTTGGCAAAAAGTAATGCAGTAAGGGGATGTAGTACCATGTGTTGGCAATAAGATGAGGCTCGTGTCACTCTGAGATGCTACTAGAGAATATCGTACCCTATGTTGGCAAAAGTAATGAAGCCAGGGGATGTAGTACCCTGTGTTGGTGATATGATGTGGCTTGTGGCACTCTGGGAGGCTACTAGGGAATGTCGTACCCTATGTTGGCAATAAAATGAGGCTTGCAACGTTCTGAGATGCTACTAGGGAATGTCGTACCCTATGTTGGCAATAAATGAGGCTCGTAGCGCTCTAAGATGCTAGTAGGGAATGCCGTACCCTATGTTGGCAGCAAGTAATTCAACCAGGGATGTAGTACCCTGAGGTGAAGATAGGGTATTCCCTATAATGAAACTATAAATAACACGATTACATGTATATTAGAAGGAAATCAAGGATTTGAGAACTTTACTTGGTGAAGTTCTTCTTTCCACGAAATGTTTCGTAAAATTGTTCTGTTCCTGTTCTGAACAAGAAAGATTCATTAGTTTTTAAAATGGTGGTCAGTTAGTGGCCTTGATTTCTTGGGCGACTTGACCTAGTGTCCATTGCACTTGTTAGAACAACTAGCTCTGTCGATGGTCGTACAAATTATTGGGAGATTCTGTCTTTACTTTCTAGAGACCTTCTTTCTCAACATCAAAACCTGACTATTTTGCGCCTATTCCCAATTGTGTTTATAGTGCAAACAACCTTTCTCCCAAAATAACTTTTAACTGAGTAACTTTTGTTGACCCTTGAGACATTGTTCAGTTTTTCAAGCCATTTTTGCAGTCAGGGAAAATCCTAGATAGCTTTATGGCTTTACCCATACAGTTTATGCCCATCAATCTTTGCTTTATATAACGGAGAAACTATAATCAATTTTGCAGCCTTTTCTTTGCTTTGCTTTGACAATATTAGACTGAAAGGGACTAAAAAAAGTAGTGCGAAAGAAAACAAGAAGGTGAAATAATAGGTATTACAACTTAATCAAAAAGCGTCCCTTTCTGGGGGGAAAATAAGAAAGGACTTATCTGAAGGAATATGCTGACTTCAATGAACATGACATGCACTTTGGACCGGATACTCGATCCGTCTGAACCATCTAATTCTCGAAATCTCTTGTAAACTTTACTTTGAAACTGAGTTCTTTGTTCTAATTATGCTTGTGCCAGATATAAGAAGTTTTAAATAGATCAACGATGCCCTTTGTGGGTTTTCACCGATTGACCTCTCTCATTTGCCTTTCTCTCAACTCACCATTGCCTTATAGTGCCCATGAGGGTTTTCACCAATAAGACTCTCATTTATTTTTTTCTCTTTATGATGGCTGAGGCATCACCCGTATTATATTGGCTTAGCATTCTCGAAAGTTGATCATAAGGTCTTAGAAGGGAAAGGTATAAAGAACTATTCAACTAAATTACAACTTTTGGAACCATTTTGACGGAAAAATCATCGAAAAATAAAATAAAATCATGCCCCAGTTTCTTTGAATACTAGGAAATGTGAACTTTTGTTTTAGTGTGATCTAACCTCAAAGTGAGGCTGCCTACGTATCCTTTCGGAATCAGGTCGGACGTAGTTCAATTAACATGAACTTGTTTTGATGATTTTTTTTTAATTTTTCTTTTTTTTTATTTTGATTTTTTTATTAAGTACATTGGTTCCAAAAGAGGGGAAAACAAAGAAATATAAACAAGGCTTCAAAGGGCTAACAAAGGTTGACCAGTGTTTCAGTAGCGAGAATGATAGTCTTTCGTCATCCCAACCTGAGAATGCTAATGCCCCAACAGAGTCATGTCAGACATAGTATCTCTTGACCGCAGCCGTGTGACAGATATATCATTCACCTTTCCTTCTATATCTGCCAAGTGTAGAGCTCCTTTTTACAATACTTTCTTGATGAGGTAAGGACCTCGCCAATTCGGGGCGAACTTTCCTTTTTCTTATTCCTGGTGCGGAAAAATACATTTCAAAACAAGTTGTACTACCTCAAATTGTCTTGGGTGCACTTTCTTATTGTAAGTGCATAATATTCTTTGTTGGTATAACTGACCAAAACAAATTACCGCCAAACGCTTTTCATTAATTAAACTCAATTGTTCCAATCGGGACTTGGCCCAGTCAGTGTCCTCGATCCCTGCTTCAACAATGATTCGGAGAGATGGAATCTCAAATTCAGCAGGTATGACCGCTTCAGTGCCATAAACCAACAAGTAGGGCGTTGCACCAAATGATGTACGGACAGTTGTCCGGTATCCCAAAAGAGCAAAATGAAGTTTCTCGTGCCATTGTCTAGACCCTTGGACCATCTTCCTAAGAATATTCTTGATGTTCTTATTCGTAGCTTCAACAACTCCATTAACTTTGGGCCGGTAAGGAGTAGAGTTGCGATGCTCAATTTCAAATTGTTCATATACCTCCTTCAACAGATGACTATTCAAATTAGCACCTTATCCGTGATAATGATTTTTGGAATGCTAAACGACAAATGATGTTGGCGTGAACAAAGTCTATTATTTCTTTCTTGGTAACTGCTTTCAATGAAATAACTTCCACCCATTTGGTGAAGTAATCAATTGTAACCAAGATGAATCTGTGCCCATTTGAAGCTTTTGGCTCGATTGGGCCAATGACGTCCATTCCCCAAGCAACAAAAGGCCAAGGAGAAATATGGGATATAACTCTGAAGGATACGAGTGAATCAATAATTGTGAATCTGACACTGGTGGCACTTGCGAACAAAACGAAAGAAATCTCGTTCCATAGTAAGCCAATAATATCCAGCCTGAAGGATTTTCTTTGCTAGAACATATCCATTCATGTGCGGACCACAAAATCCCGAATGCACCTCATTCATAATCATTTCAGCTTCTTTGGCATCCACACATCTCAACAAATTCAAATCAGGAGTTCTTTTGTATAGGATTCCCCACTCAAAAAGAAACCACTAGAGAGTCGCCTAATAGTTCTCTTTTGATCCCTATTAGCATGTTACGAATATTCTCTCATTTTCAGATACTGTTTAATATCACGGTACCATGGTTCACCATCTAGTTCTACTCCAATTGTATTGCAATAACCATGTTAATCCCGAATTAGAATTTCTAATGGGTCAATATGAGTGTTACCCGAATATGGAAACATTGAGGCCAGAGGGGCCAAGGCATCAGCTAATTCATTGTGAAACCTGGGAATGTACCTGAACTCGATGGACTTGAAACTTTTTCTATGATCTTCCACACATTGTCTATATGGAATGAGCTTGATGTCTCGAGTCTCCCAATCACCTTGAGCCTGCCGAATAAGCAAATCTGAATCTCCCATCACCAACAGTTCATGCAAATTTAGGTTTATTTCCATGTTCAGATCTATGATACAAGCTTCATATTTTGCCGTATTGTTTGTACAGAAGAAACGAAGTCGTGCTGTGGCAGGGTAATGTTACCCAGTAGGTGATACAATAATTTCCCCAATCCGTACGCCTTTGATGTTGACAGCCCCATCAAAGTATAATTTCCAAATTTGACTGTCATATTTGACTACTTCTTCAACTAAATTAACCTCTTCATCTGGGAAATATGTGTTCAAAGATTCATATTCATCATCAAGCGGGTTTTCTTCCAGATGATCAGCCAAAGCTTGTGACTTCATGGTAGTGCGAGTGACATAAACAATATCAAACTCTGTGAGCAAGATTTGCCACTTTGCCAATCTTCCAGTTGGCATCGACTTCTGAAAGATGTACTTCAGGGGATCCATTCGGGATATGATGTAATAGGCCAAAAGATAATGCCTAAGCTTCTGAGCGACCCAGGTGTCACGACCCAAAATCTAACCATGGTCGTGATGGCGCCTATTGTGTTACAAGGCAAGCCTATTTCCCAAAATATTACTACTAACTTGATTATAAGAATTTAATAACATTTCCAATAATTTAATTTCCTGATAAACTAATACAACTCTAAATATAAATAATATAAAATACAAAAAACGGGTCCCAAACATCGGGATGTCACCAAGTCATGAGCATCTAAAACTATGAACTAAGATATATAAACTGTCTAACTGTCCAAAAGAAGAAATGACGAAGGAGTAACAAGGTCCTGCGGACGCTAGCAGCTATCTTGCAATCTCCACAGATAGCCGACTTGAACTCAACGATCACCGCGCTCTAACTCACCTGGATATGCACATAAAGTGCATGGTGTAGTATGTGTACAACCGACTCAGTAGTAACAAAAATAGCTAAGGAACTGACCAGTGGTGACGAGCTAAGTAAAACAATTAAATTATTTTATTATCACAATTTAAAATAAACAAGTAAATTCCATAAAAACAAAATCAATAAAGGCTACAAAGAAATTAACAGGTAAAATGCAGCAACAACAAAAGTAAATGCAACCTCACAACAATGTCACTCCATCACTCAGCACTCGCTCTCAACCCTCAACACTCAACACTCAACACTCAATACACTCAACACTCTGCGCTCATTGCAGGTGTGTACATACTCCGGAGGAGCTCCCAAAGCCCAAGCGCTAAGCACGGACAACTCACGTGCCATAATATCAATACCTGGATCCGCATGGTCAGCTCACGTGCTACGCGGACAACTCACTCACTATGGTATCAATACATGGACTCGCATGGTCAGCTCACATGCTACACAGACAGCTCACACGCTATGGTATTAATATCCTCACAACCAGGCCCTCAGCCTCACTTAGTCATGTACCTCTTCAGCCTCACAATGCACCACAAATAAGGGGACACAACCAATATCAAGTATCACAACATATCAGCAAATAATAGAGACTGAGGTAAACATGTACAATAATTTCTATGGCTGAGTACAAATAACGTGAGCATGAATAAAGCCTAAACATGATCTCAACATGATGATAAATAAGTTTCACAACAAGTAAACACATAACCACAGATAATAGCTATTAGGCCTCACAGCCTCACGGGATGGACCAAGTCTCAATCCCTCATGGTGCACACCCACACGCCCGTCACCTAGCATGGGTATCACTTCCACACAATCACATGATATCGAATCTCTGGGTTTATACCCTCAAAGCCAGAGTTAAAACTGTTACTTACCTCAACAACGTAAAATCCTACTCCGGGATGCCCTCGTCTCTGGACTCGATCTTCAAAATCTCCGAATCTAATCATAATCAGATTAGTACCATCAACATAGGCTAACAAATCAAATTCCACAATAAAAACTACAAAATGTGCCTAAAATCCGAAATCGGCCAAAACCCGGCCCCCGAGCCCACGTCTCGAAACCATTCAAAAATGGAAAAATAATAATCCTCGTCCTCTCCCGAGTCTAACCATATAAAATTTATCAAAATCGTACTCCGTTTGGTCTCTCAAATCCTCACCTCAAAATCTCCACAACTCAAGCCCTAACTCCCTAAATTTCACTTTGAAATCATCAATCAAATCCCAAAAATGAAGATAGATTCATGAAATATAACCAAAACCGAGTAGAAAACACTTACCCCAATCCATATGGTAAAAATCGCCTAAATCTGAGCTCCTCAACTCAAAATATGACCGAATGAACAAACTCCTATTTTATTAATTTTTTTGCCAGCTATTCTGCCTCGTTTATCATTCCAAATGATCCCGAAACTCGCTTTTCATGCCTCCAATGTATTCTTTGTGAAATTCTAGTTAAATTAGGCTTTTGAATCACTCAATTTGACTTTATAATGAAGGAGATAGGTTGGTTTCAATATTTGCAAATAGTGCAGATTTTAAAATACGCCGTCAGTGACAATTTCATAATTAATGTAAAAAAATCTGGCAACTTAATTCTTAGTAAAATAAACATAAAATTTATCATACGATGTCCAAATTTGATGATTCTTTTTGCTATGGGTCTGTAATTACGATACGAATCTAATGCTTCATTCAAAACAGAAATAGAAGCTCATTTGCTGAATATGATATCATTTATGCTTGAAGAAACGACGTCGAAACATAAGAAAAACGAGCGCAACACAACCTAAATCTATTTGAAACTCACCCGAGGCCCTCGGGACCTCAACCAATAATTCCAACAAGTCATATATCATTACCCGAACCTAGTCGAACCTCCGGAACACCCAAAACAACACCAAAACACCAAATTTCTAACTTTCGCCAATGCAAGCCTAATTCTACCATGGACTTCCAAATTACATTCCAGACACACTCCTAAGTCTAAAATCACCCAATGAATCTAACCGATCATGAAAATCCAAATTCGAGTTCGTTTACTCATAAGTCAACTTCCGGTTGACTTTTCTAACTTAGCTTTCTAACTAAGAGACTAAGTGTTCATTTCACTCCAAGACTACTCCGAACCCACACCTACTAACTAGATACAACTCAACACAGTTGAACAACATATAAAGAAGTAGAAATGGGAGAAAGGAGGCTATAACTCTCGAAATAACAGACCGGGTTGTTACACTAGGTTAAGGCGCAACATGTCCTTTCCGAAAGAGTATATTTGGCCTCATAAGTAGTGAAATTTTTGCTCAAACAATAGATTTCTTGTTCCTTTTTTCCTGTGGCATCATGTTGACGCAAAACACAACCAAAAGAACTATCCAGTACTGAAAGATATAAAAACAAAGGCCTACCAGGTTCCGGCGGGACCAAAACAGGGGGATTTGACAAATATTCTTTAATCTTATCAAAAGCTTCTTGGCACTCATATATCCACTTGATAGAAGCGTTTTTTTTCAACAACTTGAAAATGGGCTCACACGTGGTTGTAAGTTGCGCAATGAACCTGCTGATGTAGTTTAACCTCCCGAGTAAACTCATGACTTCTGTTTTGTTCTTCAGGGGAGGCAACTCTCGAATGGTCTTTATCTTGGAGGGATCTAACTCGATGCCTCTTCGGCTAACTATAAAACCCAAAAGCTTCCCAGAAGGAACTCCAAATGCACATTTGGCTGGATTGAGTTTGAGTTTATACCTTCGTAGCCTTTCAAAGAACTTTTAAAGTGTTGCATATGATCAACTTGTGTTCTAGACTTAATGATCACATCATCAACATACACTTAAATCTCTTTGTGCATCATGTCATGGAATATGGTAGTCACGGCTCTCATGTAAGTTGCCCCTGCATTCTTCAAACCAAATGGCATGACTCTATAACAATAAGTTCCCCATGGAGTGGTGAAGGCGATCTTTTCTGTATCTTCTTTATCCATAAGAATTTGGTGATACCCGGCATAACAATCCACAAGAGATTGGATCTCATGTTTAGCACAATTATCAACAAGGATATGAATGTTGGGTAAGGAAAAGTTGTCCTTTGGACTTGCTTTGTTTAAATCCCTATAGTCAACACAAACTCTGATTTTCCCATCCTTCTTTGGCAGTTGCACAACGTTTGCTAACCATGTGGTATATCGGACGACCCCGATCACATTGCACTTAGTTGCTTCGTGATTTTTTCTTTAATCTTATCACTCATGTCTGTCTTAAACTTCCTTTATTTTTGCTGGATTGGTAGAAAATTAGGATATATAGGAAGCTTATGAACCATTAAATCGGCACTTAAACCCGACATGTCATCATATGACCAGGTAAATATATCTCTATACTCGAACAAAACCTAAATTATGGCATCTCTCGTCTTTTGTTCAGTATGAATGCTTATCTTTGTTTCTCTGGTTTCTTCAGGACTTCCCAGATTAATTGCCTCAATTTCATTTAAGTTAGGCTTAGGCTTATTCTCAAATTGATCCAATTCCCCTTTTATTTTCTTAAAAGCCTTATCTTCATCATACTGAACTTCTTGATTCATTATTTCGAGATTAGACAACTCTTTAATATCTGGGGATGAATTTCGCGTGCATGTCATGTTTTTAAAGCCAACATTAACGAAACTGAAAATGATAAGAAATTAACAAAAAATAGGAAAATGAAAAGATAGAATTTTACTATGAAACTAGAACTTCATTTCATTGAATTTGAAAGGATAGAAGGGTTAACATCAAAGCAAAGCAATTAAACTAAAAATATCTGGATTACATCCCTTAAAATAATCCAAATACAGAAAAAACAACAAAACATATACAAAATCATTACCAACGTTATTACAAACTCTCTCCTCTCTCCTTAAACTTGCGATCAATAGTGCACGCTGGCGACTGCCCTTCATGGCCTCCACGGCCGACGGCCAGTCTCCTCCTGAGGTTGGTCCGCCGTCTTCCTCCCCCCCAGCCATTACCAACCTCTACAAACCATAATCTAAACCTTAATACACCTAAAACCTATGCGAATTTATTAAACCCTACTGTCGTAAATACGCCTATGCAAACCCTAGCTACGTTACCATTGAAACCAGTTGAGTCCCTTAATAGAGAACCAATTGTGAAGTGGAAGAAACAAGAAGTGAAGCAATCCATCATACAACAAGGGCTTCAACTTGCAATCCTTGGGAAATTTTCATATGGGAAACTTGTTATTGGTGAATTACGTAAAGTGATTCCAATTCAATGTGAGATTAAGGGTTATTGTTCAGTTGACTTGATTGGAGACAATCATGTGTTAATTAGGGGAGGATTATTTTCATCTTCTTTCAAAGCCAACTTTTTATTTAAAGGCTCAATCAGACATGTGGCAAATCCGTTGTACAAAAGGGAATCCATGGTGGACACCTAATGAAGAGACTCCAATTGCCATAGCTTGGATTAGTTTTCCAGAACTTCCTCCAAATTTCTTTGGTAAGGAATGTGTATTTTCATTAGATCGTGCAGTTGGTAATCCATTACATTTAGACCTAGCAACTCAAAATGGGACTAAACCTAGTTGTGCTAAAGTAAAGGTGGAAGTGAATTTGCTAGGTGATTTTCCTAAACGTATTAAGATTGTTGAAGAAGTTGATGAATCTGGGCTAGAAGAGTTTAAATGGATTAGGATTAAGTATGATTATATGCCTAAATATTGCAAGCCTTTCAAGAAACAAAGAGCATAGTGAGGCAGAATGCTGGGTATTCATCCTGAATTACACAAGAGATTTGATGAAGATGTTGAGGATCAAGGCAAGGAGAAGACAATTGTGGTAAGAAAAGAAGCAATTGGTACAACTAATTCAACAAAGGTTCTGTCAAGTGGAAATGAGGTTGGTAAGCCTGCTACTAATTATGCTAAGCAGGAATGGATACAAGCAAGGAAGAATAAATACCAACGGGATAATCGGGGTCACATTGTTGATAACAAACAAGGTAAGGAAGTTGACAAGGGTAAATGGAAGGCCAAACTTGAGGAAGTAGCAACCAAGAACAAGTTCAATGCACTAGAGGTTGAGGAAGTTCATCAACCTACTCTACAAATTTCTGAAGGCAAAGGTGAGGATCATAGCAATGGTAAGAAGAAGGAACATGGGGAAAAACAAAATCTAAGAAGGGCCATGAGAAGGAAAGAGAAGGCAATACCGGAGTGTCAAACCCTAATCCTAAGGCTTCTGGGGTTAAGGTTGGGAAGGATAATACTAAACCAGCTGGAGAAGGTAATCAATAGGAACTTAAGTGTGTAAAGAAGGAAGCAGTTGAGAAAATGTTGGAAGATCAACATAATGGGAACTTAGCTAAGGCTAATCCTATTGTTCCTAGTGATCAAGGTACTGATGAAAAAGCTAATAAGGAATCTACAATCGACTGGTTCATAGAAGGTTTAGAACTAGCAAAGAGGATCTAAGGCAACTCAATGTGACTACAAATCAATCATGTCAAGATATTCTGTCTCAAACATTTGTAGATTCAACAAAGGTTGTAGGGAGCGATGCAATTGAGGTGGAGGACGATCAACTAGGCACGACAAAGACAATAGGAGAAAAAGTGAGGACAACAGCCCATCTGGAGACGCCAGGCCTAAAGCCAGGCTCCCCAGGCGCTAGGCTGGCATCGCCAGGCCTGGTGCCAGGGTCACCTGATAAAGCAACAATATTAAACCCTATCCCTAGTGCAACTAACAAGATTTTAGCCTATGTAGATGGTGTTCTGGTGTATGCATTGGAGAACCTTCTTGATGAAGATGATAATGAGAAGTATAGGGATGATACAATAGGGTCATACCAAATCACATGCAATGGAAAGGGTGGTAATATCAATAGAACAGACATTTCTGAGCAAACTACAACAATAATTCCTGGGCTAGTTAGTGTCTATGAGCAGCAATTCAAAATGATGCAGTCTGCTACTTCTTCTATGGTGAATTGAAATGAAAAGGTTGATGAGAGGGCAATTGTTCCAAGAGCAACTAGGGAAATAGAGGAAGTGCCTATGGATTCTGGCACTGACCAAATTATGCCGCTGCAAATTAAAGTTCCACGAAAGACACCTCGACAGCATTTACATGATTTAGTTACACACAAATTGACACCAGTTGATGAAGACTTAATGAGACAAAATCCAATGGAGGATGAAGGAGATGATGAATCAACAATAGAAAACTTTAAACAAGTCGCTAGGGAAGGAGATTTATCACCCACAGCTAGCGCTAAATGAGGTAAGAAAACAAAGAAGAATCAGAATAAAGAGGTACCACAACCTTCAAGAATAATGCCCAGGAGGGCAGTTTCTCTATCTAAATGATGATGATCAAAACATTAATATGGAACATAAGGTCTGTGAATACACAACAGGACCTTCCTAGGGTGATCAACATGAATAGGGAGCATAGTTTTTGTGTAGTCATTGATGGAGCCTTTTTAAAAGAAGAGATTAATTGATAGATATAGGAGGAGGTTGAATATGGAGACTGCTTATGCAAATATTAATGGGCAGATATATTTGTTCTTTGATGCAGTGGTGGAATGGGAATTAGTGGAAGATACTGAGCAATACGTGATTGTGAGATTGTTTCACCATGATCTGGGGCAACACATGATGATGACATTTGTTTATGCAAAATGTTCAGCAATGGAGAGGTTGGAATTGTGGGATCACTTGTATTACTTAGCAAGTAATATGAAATTTCCATGGTTGGTAGGAGGGGATTTCAATGTGATATTGAATGAAGATGAAAAAATAGGAGGACTGCCAGTACACCCTCCTGAATATGAGGATTTTGCATTTTGTGTAAACTTGTGTAGTTTGTTTGAGCAAGGATGTAATGGAAGCCCATTTACATGATGGAATGAGAGACCCAATGTTGCGTGTATATTCAAGAGATTGGATAGGATCTTTGTGAATATGCCATTTCAGAACATGTTTCCAAACATTGAAGTTGAACATCTAATCAGAACTGATCAGATCATGCACCATTATTAATGACATGTGGGGAGCAGACCACCAATTTTGTCAAGCCTTTCAGGTTCTTGAACTTTTGGACTAAGCATGATACATTTATGGATGTGGTCAAGCATAATTGGGAAGCTGATTTCATAGGGGATCCATTTTTGATGTTCAAGCAGAAACTCAAGAGGGTGAAGGCAACACTGTCAAAATGGAGTAGGGAAACATTTGGTGATATCTTCAAGCAATTGGCAATTTTGGAGGACATTGTTAGGGTGAAAGAGATTTTGTTTGAAGAAGATCCTACAATTGAGAACATGATTGTGCTTCAAAAGGCTCAATCTGAATTGAAGAAATACTTGAGTATTGAGGAGTAGTATTGGAAGAAAAAATCTGAGATGACTTGGTTTGCCGAAGGAGATAGGAATACAAGTTTCTTTCACAATCATGTCAATGGAAAAAGAAAGAAATTGAAACTGAAGAGGATCAAAAGTGGTAGTGGTGTATGGATTGAAGACCAGGAGTAACTGGCTACAGCTGCAGTGGACTTCTATAAAAAACAGTTCACAAATGAAGGTGATGCATCTGACTTCTCTATCATGACCCAAATCATAATCTAGGTCGCGATGGCGCCCAAGCCGATGTTAGGCAAACCAACACAATTATTCTAGTGAGTTCCATTTAATTTTATAAAACTTTATTAACAATACTCGAGTTTTTGTCACAAGCATGAGAAAATGACAAATATCAAAGGCAAATTTACTTGCAATGATCAAGAAGTTAAATTTAAATAGTTACATTACCAAACGAATAGTCTACCAATGTGTGTTCCAGGAACTGGTGTTACAAGTATACATGCATCTACTAGAAGGAATCAAAAGAACACGTCTATCCTACTGTTTGAGAGAATATAAACAGAATAACAAAAGAGAAAGACTCCAACATGTTGCTGAACGACATCAGGAGAAGCAACTCACCGTGGAATCTCTAATCTCGTGAAGTCAAGAACGAGCTCTGGACTGATAACCAAATGCACCTGCCTCAGAACCTATACAATTAAGTACAGAAGCGTAGCATGAATACATAAACATTATGTAACCACTAAGTATCCATTCTAATCTCGAAGAAGTAGTGACGAGAGGTCAACTTGGCACTTACTAGGCCAAAACAATTTATCCAAATATAAGGCTAAGCATGAATATCAAAGATGAATAACAATAAGGACAAGAATGACAACTCTGTTCACAGGTATTTTTATGTGTCAATTCCTATAAAACAGATTACTGCTTTATTCTTCAGGGTCTCTTTAATGGTTTGGCAATCACAGGAAAATACCAAGCAATTAGCATGCTCATAATATGCCGAGAACGTACGGCCCGATCTAACAAAAAGTAAATGTGCACTACCAAAGGGTCGAACGGCGCGCACCATAGATGCATCTATCACCCCGCTTGAGAATCATACGTGCGACGCGGTAAATTTTTAAACAATAGAGTTACCCCGTTCGTGAATCATACACGCGACACAGGTACTCATAGATACACACATTCAAACAGTCAATCCATACTTTATCAGGAAACACTTATCCAAGGGAAAGTCAATTCCCTTTTCACGATTCAGAAAAATGAAGTTTCACTTATTTAGAAATTCATTTACTAATTTGATGTGACTTAAGAAATTTAAATTGTCAATAAGGTTACAAATAATTCAAGTATAGCATGTTTTTGGGTCCTAGACTACCCGGACTTAAGTACAATAGTAGCTACTCACGGACTCTCGTCACCTCGTGCGTACGTAGCCCCCACAAATAGTAGCACATAATAAATTATTTCTCCTATGGGGACAATTCCCTCTTACAAGGTTAGAAAGGAGACTTACCTCGTATCAACCCTACTTCCAGATTCAAGAATGCCCTCAAACCTCCAAATTTGACGCCCAACAACTCGAAACTAGCCAAACATTACATAAACTAGTCAATCTATGCTCAAAAGTTCATAATCCACCATTTAAGTGATTACCCAAGCCAATTTGTAAGATTCCTAAAATTCACCCCCGGGCTCACATGCTCGGATTTCAAAAATTCTTAAAGAAAGTTGTTATCCATAACCTAAGGATCAATAATATATGGTTTTTACTAGATTCCACAACAAATTTCGCGGTTAAATCCTATTTTTATCAAAACCCTAGGTTTTACCCTAAACCCATAATTTTCACTAATCTTTATGTATTAATCTACCCAAAAATTAAGTATTAAACTCACAACAAGTAGGAATAACTTACCTCTCAAATGCTAAGTTAAAATCCCCCCTCCTTTGGAAGCTCCTAAATCGCCCGAGGATATGATAATTGACCCCAAATAAGCCTGAGTCCCGTTTTTAAAACACCTCACTGCCTCCAGTAATTTTTGCACCTGCTGCGCGTGGACCGCACTTGCAGTCTCACTTCGGTGGGCCATAGTCCGCATCTGCGAAAGGAGGAAGGCTGCAGGGCATCGCACCTGCGAAGTTGTGCCTGCACCTGCGGACCGCACCTGCGAAAGGGGGCCGCATCTGCGGATCCTGGAATCCGCTCAAAGGTCACACCTGTGAGGCTTCGACCGCTTCTGCGGTCTCGCACCTGCGGCTGGACAACCGCAGATGCGGTCGCACCAGAACTGATGCACCAGCAGCTCACTTGAGCTGGGACTCGCCTCGCGCGATGTGCGAATGACATCCGGGGCCCCCGAGACCCTGTTCGAATATACTAACAAGTTCTAAATCAAAAAACGGACCCGCTCAAACCTTCGGAACACCTGAAACAACATTAAATCTAAGAATCATACCCCAAAACAAACTAAATTCAACTTATGAACTTTAAGTTCTTAAATTCACTTCCAACACGCCGAAACGTACTTATACTACTGGGAACGACACAAAATTTTGCGAGCAAGTCATAAATGACACTACGAAACTATTCTCGATCTCAAAATTCCGTTTGGACCTCGATATCCTCAAAACACGTTCCAAACCTCAATTATAAAACTGCAAGAATCTTATTTCACTATTTGGCGCCGAAACGCCCCGGGGTCCTCCAAAACCCGTTCCGAACATATGCCCAAGTTCGAAACATCATACGAATCTATTGGAACCTTCAAATCCCGATTTCGAGGTCGTTTACTAAAAATGTTGACTGAAGTCAAAGTTGGCCTTTAAGGCTAACCTTAAGGAACTAAGTGTTCCAATTCCATTCCAAACTCTTCCATATCCCGAACCAACCATCCAGGGGAGGTCATAAACCAGTAAAAGAAAGTATGAATAGTCTTATTTAGGAGCACGAGGTTCTAGAAAGAAAAACGATCGGTCGAGTCGTTACATTCTCCACCTCTTAAATAAATGTTCGTCCTCGAATGGGTCTAGAATCATACCTGGAGTGATGAACAAGTGTGGATATCTCCTCCGCATGACCTCTTCGGACTCCCAACTCACCTCCTTAGCTAGTTGGCCCCTCCACGGGACCTTCACGGCGGAAACCCTCTTAGACCTCAACTGGCGCTCCTGCCTATCAATAATAGCAACCGGTTCCTCCTCGTAGCCCAACCTCTCGTCTAGCTGAATGGTACTGGAGTCTAACACATGAGACAAGTCAGCGTGGTACCTCCAGATCCTAGATACGTGAAAAAATGGATGAACACTGATAGGCTAGGAGGTAGATAAATCTCATAAGCAACCTCTGTTTAACCCAAAAATAGTTTTCAAGGTCAAAGCAATAATTTTATATGACGGGCCACAAGCAACCGATTCAATCCGAAAAATATATTTTTTGTTAATGCAAAGTGATAGAGAAGTGCAAAATAAATTCAATGACAGACAATATAATAAAAATAAAGCAGAGAAGAAATAATTCTTATTGAATAATCCTTGACAAAATGTTGAGCCGAACGGAGCTTGAAGGGCCAAACTATGGCTAGCTTGGGAGCAAGATGATATGAATATCAATGTACAGAATTGTAGAGAAGAAAGTTGGATCCCCCAATTGTGATAAAACTATGTCTATTTATAGGGATAAATCTAATTAACCATTCTCCTTGAATAATGGGTCCATTATGAGCATTTACTCAACCCATATGTTACTTTTGGAAGACTTGTAACAACTGTGTAAATGCTGGAATTTTGTAACTGATGAGTTAATTTCGTAATGGATGAGTTAATTCCATAACTGATGAGTCAATCCCGTGGCTGATGAGTTACTCTCGTACCTGTTGAGTCAATCTCGTGCCTGCTGAGTAAATCTCGTGCCTGCTGAGTCAATCTCGTGCCTGTTGAGTCAATCTCATAATTGATTGCCTTATTATGATCGTTACAATCATTTATTACATTTATTACACGTTACATAATTTATTTGTAACTGATGGAGTAATGATGATAAATCCCATATAATCCGGGATTAATTGATTCCTTCCTCATTTGTAATTATGAGATATTCTCCCGCACATGTTCCGAGTTATTTATGATGACCAGTTCCGAGGCTATCAGGCACAGTATGAGTATGTTCGGTCCCGGGGGTGTTTCACATATCATCTTGTATGTGATTCTTTACTTTTCTCCAAGCTTTGCTGACACGTGCTGTCCTTTAATAGACCCACATGGCGAGTCTATTTTTTGCCAATACAGATAGTCCCCCCACTTTTCGGTTATTCACTGTGATATGACCGGAAAGTGGAAGACTTTATCCTTTTCTCCATTGCCTCGGCCTCATTAAAAACCTTGCCAGAAAAAACCCAATAGGGACAAAAACCGGTCAAAGGAAAAAAGAGTGCAGAACTTAGAGATTCAGATGACAACTCCAACGCTCATGTTTGTTTCGTCAATAAGCGGTTGGTTTACCCCTGTTGTTTCGTGGTTTGAAGAAAAATGTTTTCCTTATGTTTGGCATGTTCGATATAAATTTCGGCTTTGTTTTCTTCCTACTTTAATGTTTGGGTTTTTGTTTCACCCTTTAAGTCTTTGCATTTATAAAACTGCTTTAGATTACTCGTACCTTTTCGTATTAGGCACGGTTTATGAAAGAAGGCCCTTTTCGATCGACACTTAATGAAGAAGACGTCTCAACTTCATAATGGTGTAATAATGTAATAGAGTGATAGGAATTTTTCACATGTTTAAGAATGTTTCTGAAGAAAGTTTTTGTTTGAACTTTCACAACATTTTACATGTGTTTGATTATCGTCTAAAACTCATGTTGTAACTGTTTTCTTTTAACAGGTTTAATACAAGCTTGTATTTCGTAACTGTTTTCTTTTGTAACTGTTTTTTCGAGTTATTACAAGGGAATAACTGTTTTTTGTTTGTAACAGTTTTTTATAAAGGTATGGGTTTTTACCCGTAACTATTTTCATTGACAAAAGTTTTTAATAAATACAAGGGTATATCTTGCAACCCTTGACTAAATATAGCCTTTAACCTGAACATTCGTTTACATCCACGAGTGTATTCTTTGTAGGTTTTTGAATCAGGCTTGCGTTTTTGGCTCTTGACTTCGCTCTTAACTTTCGATTTGTTGGGTAGACCTTAGTCTTGACTTGAGTTCTGCATTTCCCAGTCTTTTTTGCCTTCTATAGTCCCCCAAGTGTTAGATTTTTGAAGTAGGAGCACTTGATTATTCCTTCCATGTGGTCCATTTCCTGTAAAGGAAATTACATACGGGACTCGAAGGTTTATACTTTTTGGATGATTACTACTTAACCCTTTTTATTTTATCACAAGGGTTGGGACCTAGACTGCGAATTCAGTTGTTTCCTCGTGTCTTTCGGGTTTAATATCTTCATTATGTACTTCAGGGAATTTATCCGAGTACTAACTTTTCATGGCACTTTATGAATTTATTTGAGTGCTCATATTTAGTCTTACAGACCTGAAATATATATTTGGATGCATCGTTACATGTGTGATGTCTTAATGTGGCACCCTTGGGTGTCTAACTTTTAAATAAAAGAGGCCCTTTTATATATTTAAATGCTATGAAAAGGACATCTCCTTTTCATTCAGGCGTAAAAGAGGATCGATTGATCTGAGTAGACTTTTAGTTTGTGGAAGTATTAATCCTGGTAGGATTTCCTGGAGTATTGATCTCGGTAAGACATTGAGTCTGAGGGAATACTGATCCCAAATAAATATAGATCTTAGTAGATTTGTCTTGAAGAGACATTAAATCTGATTGTATTTTGAATCCAAATTGGAGTATATGAACATACTTCCAAGTAGAGAGGAACACATGTCCGAAATAATATTTGAGATGTTCGGGATAATCGATTTGAGTCATAATATAATTAGCCATTAAGAAAGGATTTTTAACTTGAATGGTCGTTGCTGGACCGAATATAATCCATGTGTTTGTTCAAAGTGAACTTTATTCTGATGGCATAGTTGCATACATTTATGTTGACTCGAACATAAAAGTCTCATTTGTTATCGCGGGATTCTTGACTCGACATGGAGTTCTTGATCCTATTTGTGTAGGAGTAGTATATGCATTTTTGAAGATCTCATTCAACACTGTTTGAAGTGTTTTATGCTTGATATGAGCAATACAACTGACTGAGTTGAGATTGCGGTAAATAATGTCGGAATACTCTTAGAAATTTATCTCCCAAAGCAATCGATTGTTTGAATTACTTATTAAAATGTCAAGTCGGATTGACTAATCTTCAAGTATAAGTGATCTCCCTAGTGTTTGATTTTTGAGGTATGAGAACTCAAACACTAGAATCATAATTTGACAGTCCCCAGTTTAATAATCTCAGATAGGATAGCCAGTTCCATTGTTGATGGACTTTCAAATGGTTCAGTTACAGCATAGAGACGGTACCAGAGCTCTTTCTTTATTTTTTACTCTGGCCGGGAATTACGGAGGTTCCAAAATGTTGTCGAGGACCATGCGATATCTTGCCTTATTACCAGAGTAATTTTCACGGCTTTCTTTGTAGATTTCTCGCATCATATATTTTGTTTGTTTAGTACATGTGGCATTTTAGCTTTTGGAGCCTTGAATATTCTCAAATATGATTCTCCTTCAATAAGGCAGTACCAGATGAGACACACTCAGAGTTGTCGAGAGCGTGCTTGTTTGTGGGTAAATTCCCATTCTGCAAGTAATCAATGAAGTTATTATGCCAAAATTAAATTAGTCGGGCTTACCTCATTTTCATTCTAATTGATGATAGATCAGGGATCTCCCAGATAACGGATGACTCGATCCTGATATTGTTTGATCTGAAAATGATATTTCTCAATAAGAGTATATAGTCGCTTCTGGAGTTTGTGATATCAGAAGTAGATACGAGACTAGCACATTCGACTTGATTTTCTTGGGCTGCATAGTTTTCTTGGATTTGATCAATCGTCAAATCAATACTTTTGCTCTGAGTCCCCCGGCTAATTCAAGCATGTATCATATGCTTTATACTCATCTTTGTTGTTAGTAATAAACTAACTTTTGTGAAATCTAAATACTTTTCCTGATAGGGATTAAGCATTGTCCTTAACCCAGGACTTTTAATACTTGTGGACTTAATTGTGGAAAAGGTCAAGATCCCGATAATTATCTCAGAAATAACATGTACTTTGATTTCAGCTTCAGGTAATATGCTCAAGCAAAGATTAGTCATGAAATTTGCTAGACTTGTGATTTTATGGTCGTATGTGGCTGATAAATAATATCATATTCCATAAGTTTGACTACTCATTTAGCTAGCCTTGATGACAGTTCTCGTTTATGCAAAATATTCTATGATGAAAATATAGTGACTACGAGAATTGAATGATATTGACAATAAAGCCTTAGATTTAGGGCAATAGCAATTAATTCCAACTTCTCGAAATATAGATATGGAATTTCCATGTCTAAGAGCATTCTATAATAAATAAGAGATTGTGTACCTTTCTCTGCTTGAATTAAGATTGTATTTACTGAGACATTCGAGACAATGTGATATACTAGCAATCATCTTTCTCCTCGAAATTTTGAAAATGATGATGGGTTGATATTAGCAACGAATCCGAATGATTCGACTTTTCAGACTAAACCCACCTTTGAGGTTCCATAACTTTATCTTTTATTATTTGGCTCTGGTTTCTTCTTTTGCTTGAGTGGATTATACCTCGGGTCAATATTGAGCATA
The DNA here is from genome assembly GCA_005239525.1 of Nicotiana knightiana. NCBI lineage: Eukaryota > Viridiplantae > Streptophyta > Magnoliopsida > Solanales > Solanaceae > Nicotiana > Nicotiana knightiana. The sequence continues at coordinate 116,058 of ML370406.1, read as the reverse complement.
TAACCATTATCTCCGGTGGTACACCTGTTATGGTTAGAATGGTGGCAAGCAAAGCAATTTGCATTAACACGTAAAAGTTTAATCAACTTGCCTTTAAACTCGGTGTCGAGTCTCGACCAGCATAAACCTTCCTATTTGGGAAGCCAATGATAGTTTCTAGGTGTTCAGCATTTGACCTCGTGGCTTTTGATTCTTTCAATTCAATGATTGTATCCGAAATTATTTGTGTAATTGTCCATGGCTATTAATGAACCTTCTTCCTCGTAGTCTTCAATTATCCATCCCGCACCTATCTTTTCTTTTCCAGTTGTCAGGTGCGGTATCGTTGTAAAAAATCTCGTGGGTGTTTTCCCCCTGCTTTTCCTAACCTTCATTCTTCTCATGTGGAAATTTTCAATTTTGCAAGGTCATTCCTTACTTGTTCGAGAAGGTTCAGATCTTTTTCAGCCCGTGAAGAAAATCCCGTATCTCTTTGCTCGGACCTATTTTTGACTTTCATTTGAACATCCCTGCCTTTCTCCATTTAAAGCTCAGTGCTGCATATCATTCTCGTGGGATAGTCGGAAATTCCCGGAGGTGTTCTATCCGCTCGTCTTGTTCCTTGATCTGTTTCTATCAAGTTAGAACTAAATTGTGCAAATTGAAATTACCTGATGTACCTGAACTTCATGTCTCGGTACGGTTTGGCGTAGATTCTTTAATAACTTTCGGTACTAATAGTTGTGGTACCAATATGCCGATGTACATTCTCTATTTTTTCTCTGCATGTTGCTTATATATCAGTATCATGGCTATTATTGCCTTTTCCTTTCTCATGGTAAAGCCATCTCAAGCTTGGTTGTCCTCAACTGTGTTGATTGGCAAATTTTGGCCATGATGAAGGTTTAAACTGAAAGCAAGCAAATATCAACAAAAAATGTTAGTATCTTTGGTTGAATAGAAAATTTGCTTGAGTTCCCGGTAACGGAACCAAACTGTTTAACCCAAAAAATAGTTTTCAAGGTCAAAGCAATAATTTTATGTGACGGGCCACAAGCAACCGATTCAATCCGAAAGATATAATTTTTGTTAATGCAAAGTGATAGAGACGTGCAAAATAAATTCAATGACAGACAATATAATAAAAATAAAGCAGAGAAGAAATAATTCTTATTGAATAATCCTTGACAGGATGTTGAGCCGAACGGAGCTTGAAGGGCCAAACTATGGCTAGCTTGGGAGCAAGATGATATGAATTACAATGTACATAATTGTAGAGAAGAAAGTTGGATCCCCCAATTGTGATAAAACTATGTCTATTTATAGGGATAAATCTAAGTAACCATTATCCTTGAATAATGGGTCCATTATGAGTATTTACTCAACCCATACACTACTTTTGGAAGACTTGTGACAGTTGTGTAACTGCTGGAATTTCGTAATTGATAAGTTAATTTCGTAACTGATGAGTTAATTCCATAACTGATGAGTCAATCACGTGCCTGATGAGTTACTCCCGTACCTGTTGAGTCAATCTCGTGCCTGCTGAGTCAATCTCGTGCCTGTTGAGTCAATCTTGCAATTGATTGCCTTGTTCTGACCGTTACAATCATTTATTGCATTTATTGTACGTTATATAATTTATTTGTAACTGATGGAGTAATGATGATAAATCCCATATAATTCGGGATTAATTGATTCCTTCCTCATTTGTAATTATGAGATATTCTCTCGCACCTGTTCCGAGCTATTTATGATGACTAGTTCCTAGGCTATCAGGCATGGTATAAGTATGTTCGGTCCCGAGGGTGTTTCACATATCATCTTGTATGTCATTGTTTATTTTTATCCAAGCTTGGCTGACACGTGCTGCCCTTTAATAGACCCACATGGCGAGTCTATTTTTCGCCAATACAACCTCCCCAACTCACCCTAACACCTCAAACGAACCTATAAACCTTGGGCTCAACTTTCCCTTCTTCCCAAACCTCATAATACCCTTCATCGGCAAGACATTAAAGAGAACCTTCTCGCTGACCATGAATGATACATCACGCGCCTTCTGATCCGCATAACTCTGCCTGGACTGTGCCGTGCGAAGCCTCTCCTGAATCAACTTTACCTTTTCTAAGGCATCCTTTACCAAGTCAGTACCATATAGCTTAGCCTCGCCAGGATCAAACCACCCGATGGGAGAACGACATCGCCGTCCATATAAAGCCTCAAATGGGGCCATCTCAATGCTGGACTGATAGCTGTTGTTGTACGCAAACTCGGCCAAGGGAAAGAACTGATCCCACTGCCCTCCAAAGTCAAGCACACATGCTCTGAGCATGTCCTCCCATATATGAACTGAGATATGAGGATGGAATGTTGTGCTGAGCTATCCCCAGGTGCCCAACTCACTCTGTACGGCTCTCCAGAAATGCGAGGTAAACTGAGGACCTCTATCTGATATGATGGACACAGGCACACCGTGCAACCGGACTATCTCCCGAATGTAGATCTGGGGCAACCTCTCTGAAGTATAAGTAGTGGCCACTGGAGCGAAGCGTGCAAACTTGGTCAATCTGTCGACAATAACCCAAACCGCATCAAACTTCCGCAAGGTCCGCGGCAACCCAATTACAAAGTCTATAGCGATGCGCTCCCATTTCCATTCAGGTATAGGATTTTGCTAGAGTAGGACTCCTGGACTCTGGTGCTCATACTTAACTTATTGGTAATTTGGACATCTAGCCACATACTCCACTATGTCTTTCTTCATCCGTCACCAACAGTAGTGCTGCCTCAGGTCACGATACATCTTCGTAGCATCTGGATGAATAGAATATCGTGAACTGTGCGCCTCCTCTAGAATCCTCTCCCTCAGGCCATCAACATTAGGATTACATAGGAGACCCTGAAGTCGCAGAACACCATCCTCGCCAATAGAAACCTCCTTGGAACCACCCTGTAGTACCGTCTCTCTGAGAACTGCCAAGTGCAGATCATCGAACTACCGAGCCTTGATATGTCCCAATAATGAAGACTGAGCAACAACACATGCAAGAACTCGGCTGGGCTCTGAAATGTCCAGTCTCACAAGTCTGTTAGCCAAGGACTGAATGCCCAGGGCTAGTGGCCTCTCGTCCGCTGAAATGAATGCCAAGCTACCATACTCTCTGCCTTCCTGCTTAAGGCTTCTGCAACCACATTCCCCTTGCCGGGATGATAAAGAATGGTGATATTATAATCCTTGAGTAACTCAAGACACCTACGTTGCCTCAAATTGAGGTCCCTTTGCTTGAGCAGGTGCTGCAAGCTGCGGTGCTCTGTATAAACCTCACAAGATACTCAATACAAGTAATGCCTCCAAATCTTAAGAGCATGAACAATCGTTGCCAACTCCAAATCATGCACGGGTTAATTCTTCTCATGAATCTTCAACTGACGTGAAGCATATGCAATAACGCGTCCCTCCTGCATCAATACACATCCTAATCCAACACGTGAAGCGTCGCAATAAACTGTATACATCACTGAACCGGAAGGCAACACTAGAACTGGTGCTGTGATCAAAGATGACTTGAGCATCTGAAAGCTCACCTAGCACTCGTCGGACCATCGGAACGGGCCACTCTTCTGGGTCAATCTAGTCAGAGGGGATGCAATGGATGAAAATCCCTCCATAAACCGACGATAATAACCTGCCAATCCAAGAAACTCCTGATCTCGGTCACTGAAGTAGGGCGTGGCCAACTTTGAGCTGCCTCAATATTCTTAGGATCAACCTGATTCCCTCTCCGGACACCACATGTCCTAAGAATGCTACTGAATCTAATCAAAACTCACACTTGGAGAGCTTAGCATACAACTTTTGTTCCCGCAAGGTCTGGAGCACTACCCTCAAATGATGCTCGTGATCCCCCAGTCTACATGAGTAGATCAAGATGTCATCAATGAAGACAATGACAACGGAATCAATATAAGTCCTGAACACCCTGTTCATCAAATCCGTAAATGCTGCTGGGGAATTAGTCAATCCAAAGGACATCATCAGGAACTCATAATGACCATATCTAGTACGGAAGGCAGTCTTCGGAACATCTGAGTCCCGAATCCTTAGCTAATGATACCCCGATCTCAAGTCAATCTTAAAAAACACCCTAGCACCCTGCAAATGGTCAAACAAATCATCGATGCGCGGAAACGGGTACTTGTTTTTGATAGTAACTTTGTTCAACTGGGAGTAGTCAATACACATCCTCATAGTCCCATCCTTCTTCTTCACAAATAACACTAGAGCACCCCAAGGCAATACACTCGGTATGATGAACCCCTTAGCTAGCAACTCCTCAAGTTGTTCATTCAATTCTCTCAATTCTTTTGGAGCCAGACGGTACGCTGGAATGGATATAGGCTGGGTTCCTGGAGCTAAGTCAATACAGAAATTGATATCATGCTCTGGCGGCATGCCTGGGAGGTCAGAAGGAAACACATCGGCGAAATCCCAAACTACTGGCACTGAATCAACTGTTGGAGACTCTACGGTGGTGTCCTGCACATAAGCGAGATAAGCCAAACAACCCTTCTTGACCATACGTCGAGCCTTCAGAAAAGAAATAACCCGGCTAGCTGCACTAACTGAGGAACCTCTCCACTCCAATCTCGGCAACTCAGGCATGGCTAATGTAACAGTCTTGGCATGGCAATCTAAGCTGGCGTGATAGGATATAACCAGTCCATGCCCATGATGACCTTAAATTCGGTCATATCAAGTAACAAAAGGTCTGCCTTGGTCTCGAACCCACATAATGCGACCACACAAGACCGATAAATCTGATCCACAACCACAGAATCGCCCACCGGAGTGGACACATAAATAGGAGTACCCAAAGACTCACGAGGAACATCCTAGAAATGAGAAAACAAAGATGATACATATGATAGGTAGGCCCTAGATCAAATAATACTGAAGCCTCCCTACCGCAGACGGAGATAATATTTGTGATATTGATGTCTGAGGCCAATGCATCTTGCCTGGCCAGAAAAGCATAGAATATGGCTGGAGCACCGACTGGCTGGCCTCCACCCAACAGAATAGCAGCTGGCTGAGCTCCCCCTGTCTAGCCTCCACCTCTAGGATGCCCCCTACCCACCTGTTCTCCACCTCTGGGTGGCCGGACTACTGGTGCTGAAATCATAGGCTGATGGCCTAGCTGCACTGCCTTGCCCCGAAGTCTGGGACAAGTCCTCTTTATGTGACCTGGATCTCCACACTCATAACAACCTCTCATCACTATAGACTGCTGCCGTGAAGACTGGCCCTGGTGGCCGGAATAACCACCGGAGGAACCCTGAATGGTTGGGGGACGGTATGAAATCTCTGGCATGGCGCTGAAATAGGCGCTGGAAGAACCCTGATGACCAGAATACCCGCTGGAGGAACCCTGGATAGCTGGTGGTTGATAAGAACTCTCCGGCATCGTGCTGAAATGAGGNGGGTATACTGGTGCTGAAATCATAGGCTGATGGCCTAGCTGCACTGCCTTGCCCCGAAGTCTGGGACAAGTCCTCTTTATGTGACCTGGATCTCCACACTCATAACAACCTCTCATCACTATAGACTGCTGCCGTGAAGACTGGCCCTGGTGGCCGGAATAACCACCGGAGGAACCCTGAATGGTTGGGGGACGGTATGAAATCTCTGGCATGGCGCTGAAATAGGCGCTGGAAGAACCCTGATGACCAGAATACCCGCTGGAGGAACCCTGGATAGCTGGTGGTTGATAAGAACTCTCCGGCATCGTGCTGAAATGAGGTCTCACTGGAGCACCTCGAGGAGGTGGTGGTGGTGCTGAATATGGGGGCCTACTGGTCTGGCCCCTCCCAAACTGACCTCTTCCCCTAACCTGAGCACCTCTAAGATCTCCACAAAACCGAGATCTCTTATCTTGCTGCCCCTTCTCTCTACCCCTCAGACGATAGCCCTCAATCCTGCAGGCGATCTCCACTACTAGATGATAAGTAGTCCCCATATTCACCTCTCGGGCCATGTTATCCCTAATACCAGAGTGCAACCCTACTACAAATCTCCGCACTCTCTCTGCATCAATAAGAAGTATCATAAGTGCGTGACGAGACAACTCAGAAAACCTCGCCTCATAGTCGGTCACTGACATCTGACCCTTCTCAAGCTACTCGAACTGGTACCGTAGCTCTTCCCTCTCAGAGGGTGGGATATACCTGTCCAGGAATAACTGAGTGAAATGCCCCAAGTGATGGGAGGAGAATCTGCTGTCCTGCCAAGAACATAAGACTGCCCCCCATCTACGGGCCCTGCCTTCTAGCTGGAAAGTGGTGAAGTCAACATGAGACTCCAGTATCCTCATGTTGTGCAGTCTGTACCTGCACCTATCAATAAAATCCTGAGCATCCTTATGACGCTCGCCCCCGAACACAGAAGGGTGAAGTCTAGTCCATCTATCTAATAACTTCTGCGGATCACCGTCCGCAACTGGTCGGGGCTTAGGTGCTACTGCTGCAACTGGCTGGGCCTTGCCTGCGGGTAGAGTACCCAGAATCTGATAAATGGAAGCTTCATGTCCTGGGGCCTGGACAGTAGGGGTCTGTGCTCCCCCTCCCGCCTGAGATGTGGCCGGGTCCACTGGAAATAAACCAGCCTGGTTCATAGTGTCCATGAACCGCATCATACGGTCCATGACCTCCTGAAAGCCCGACGCTGTCATGAAATACACTGGGGTTAGATCTGCTACGGGCACCTCGCCCTCCTCCTCAACGATAGTGTTCTCTACTGGTGGTGCAACTGGGGCAGACCTAGGACGCCCCCTTCCCTACCTCAGGCCGGTGCGCTCCCCAGACCTCAGCCTCAGCCTCTAGCAACGGGAGGAGCGTCCCCTCCCAGGTTTGGAATATCGGTTGTACACGTCCTTACCATATGTGAGAGAATAGAAGATTGAGATTTAATATACTATCTACTGCACGACAGAAGATGAATAAAGAGAGATTTCCTAACACCCTATAGCCTCCCGAAGATAAATACAGACGTCTCCGTACCGATCTGCAAGACTCTATTGGGTTTTCCCATTACTTGTGAGACCTATGTGAACCTAGAGCTCTGATACCATGTTGCCACAACCCAAATCTTAATCTAGGGCGCGATAGCGCCCAAAGGCGATTTTAGGCGAACCAACACAATTAGTCTAGTGAGTTCCATTTAATTTTATAAAACTTTATTAACAATACTCGAGTTTTTGTCACAAGCATGAGAAAATGACAAATATCAAAGACAAATTTACTTGCAAAATAATCAAGAAGTTCAATTTAAATAGTTACATTTCCAAAAGAATAGTCTACCAATGTGTGTTCCAGGAACTGGTGTCACAAGTATACATGCATCTAGTGAAGGAATAAAAAAAACACGTCTATCCTACTGTCTGAGAGGATATAGACAGAATAACAAAAGGGAAATACTCCAACGTGCTGCTGAACGACATCAAGAGAAGTAGCTCACCGTGTAATCTCTGATCTCGTGAAGTCAAGAACGAGCTCCGAACTGATAACCAAATGCACTTTCCTCATAACCTATACAATTAAGTATAGAAGCGTAGCATGAGTACATAAACATTATGTACCCAGTAAGTATCCAGTCTAATCTCGAAGAAGTAGTGACGAGAGGTCGACTTGGCACTTACTAGGACAAAGTTTTTTATCTAAATATAAGGCTAAGCATGAATATCAAATATGAATAACAATAAGGACAAGAAATGAGAAATCTGTTCACAGGTATTTTTATGTGTCAATTCCTATCAAACAAATTACAACTTTTTTCTTTAGGGCCTCTTTAACAGTTTAGCAATCACAAGAAAATACCAAGAAATTAGCATGCGCATAATATGACGAGGACGTACGGCCCGATCCAACAGAAAGTAAATGTGCACTACCGAAGGGTCGAACGACACGAATCATAGATGCATCTATCACCCCGCTCGCGAATCATATGTGCGAATCGGTAAATTTTTAAATAATAGAGTTACCCCGCTCGCGAATCATACATGCGACGCAGGTACTCATAGATACACACATTCAAATAGTCAATCCATACTTTATCAGGAAACACTTATCCAAGGGAAAGTCAATTCCCTTTTCACGATTCAGAAAAATGAAGTTTAACTTATTTAGAAATTCATTTACTAATTTGATGTGACTTAAGCAATTTAAATTGTCAATAAGGTTATAAAATAATTCAAGTATAGCATGCTTTCAGGTCCTAGACTACCCGGACTTAAGTACAATAGTAGATACACACGGACTCTCGTCACCTCGTGCATACGTAGCGCCCACAAATAATAGCACATAATAAATTATTTCGCCTATGGGGACAATTCCCTCTTTCAAGGTTAGAAATGAGACTTCCCTTTGTATCAAGCCTACTTCCCGATTCAAGAATGCGCTCAAACCTCCAAATTTGGCCCCCAACAACTCGAAACTAGCCAAACATTACATAAACTAGTCAATCTATGCTCAAAAGTTCATAATTCCACCATTTAAGTGATTACCCAAAGCCAATTTGTAAGATTCCTAAAATTCACCCCTGGCCCACATGCTCGGATTTCGGAAATTCTTAACGAAAGTTGTTACCCATAACCTAAGGATCAATAATATATTGTTTTTACTAGATTCCATAACAAATTTCACGGTTAAATCCCATTTTTATCAAAACCCTATATTTTACCCTAAACCCATAATTTTCACGAATATTTTTGTATTAATCTACCCAAAAATCAAGTATTAAACTCACAACAAGTAGGAATAACTTACCTCTCAAATGCTAAATTGAAATCCCCCCTTTGGAAGCTCCTAAATCGCCCAAGGATATGATAAATGACCCCAAATAAGCCTAAGTCCTATTTTTAAAACACCTTTTTGCCTCTAGTCATTTTCGCACATGCGGCACGTAGGCCGCACCTGTGGTCTCGCTTCTGTGGGCCATAGTCCGCATCTGCGGAAGGAGGAAGTCCGCACGACGTTCGAATGACATCCAGGGCCCCCGAGGCCCCGTTCGAATGTACTAACAAGTTCTAAATCATAAATTGGACTCGCTCGAGCCTTCCGAATGCCCGAAACAACATTAAATCTAAGAATCATACCCCAAAACAAACTAAATTCAACTTATGAACTTTAATTTCTTAAATTCACTTCCAACACGCTGAAACGTACTTATACTACTCGGAACGACACCAAATTTTATGAGCAAGTCATAAATGACACTACAAAACTATTCCTGGTCTCGGAATTCTGTTTGGACCTCGATATCCTCAAAACACATTCCAAACCTCAATTATAAAACTTCATGAATCTTATTTCATTATTTGGCACCGAAACGCCCCCGGGTCATCCAAAACCTGTTCCGAACATACGCGCAAGTCCGAAATCATCATACGAACCTATTGAAACATTCAAATTCTGATTCCGAGGTTGTTCACTAAAAATGTTGACCGAAGTCAAACTTAGCCTTTAAGGCCAACCTTAAGGAACTAAGTGTTCCAATTCCAACCCAAACTCTTCCAAATTCCGTACCAACCATCCCCGTAAGTCATAAACCAGTAAAAACAAGTACGGATAGTCTTATTTAGGACCACGAAGTTCTAGAAAGAAATGACCGATCGGGTCGTTACATTCTCTTGGTTAATAAAGTATCTTCGATGGTCACTATGGAACAGAATTTTGAACTTAGCAGATTGCCAACAATTTAAGAGGTAAGGACAACAGTTTTTGAGCTTAGTGGGGAGAGTGCTAGTGGTCCAGATGGATTCACTGGACTGTTTTATCAAATATGCTGGGATGTTATTGGTGTTGATATACACAACATGGCGCTACACTTCTATGGAGGAGCTGCACTTCCTAAATCCATAATTCACACCAATCTAGTGTTGCTGCCTAAGAAACCTAGAGTTGAGACCTTTTCTGACTTAAGACATGTTAGCTTGAGCAACTTCATGTAACGACCCGACCGGCCGTTTTGAGAAATTAAGCTCTGTTGGGTGGAATAAGGTCTTGAACAGATTCATTTTGTGTATATCGACCTGCGTGCATCGTGGGATTCAGTTACTGGATAATCCAGAGTCAAATTGGAAGAAAAATTTCTATTTGTGAAGCTTAAGTGATGGAAGTTGACCGGAGGTGTTTGAATTTTAAGTAAACGACCTCAGAATGAGTTTTTGGTGATGCCAACATCTTCGTATGATGATTTTGGACTTAGACACGCGTCCAGTATTGGTTTTGGAGGTCCATAGAATAAAATCAGTCAATTCGGCGAAAGTTAGAATTTTGGCGATTTCGGCCGATAGGTGAAAATTTGATATCGGGCTCAGAATGGGATTACGAAAGTGGATGTAGGTCCGTAGTGTCATTTTTGACTTGTGTGTCAAATTTCAGGTCATTCGGACTAGTATTGATGTATTTCGGCATCAGTTGTGGATTTTAGAAATTTCATAGTTCATAGGCTTGAATCCATGCATAATTAGCGATTTTGATGTTATGTGAAGTGGTTTGAAGGCTCGACTAAGTTCATATGGAGTTATAGGATTGGTTGGTATGTCTAGTCGAGGTTCCGGGGGCCTCATGTGTGTTTCGGGTGGTTAACGAATTGTTTTGGGAATTTAGAGTTGCTGACTTGCTAGTTTTTGGAGTTCTGGTGTTTTTACGCACCTGTGGATGGGTAGATGCTGGTGCGTGGTCACATGCGCGGAAGGTAAGCCCGCAGATGCGGAATTTGGGGAGCCAGGCCTCAGGCGCAGGTGCGAGGTTTTGGCCGCACCTACGAGCCCGCAGGTGCGTGACCTTAAGCGCAAGTGCGAAGATGTGGGAGTTAGTGATTTCCGTAGGTGCAACTGGTTCGACCGCAGGTGAGGATTGAGCATGATCGAGAAATGTCCGTAGCTGCGAGATTGCTGGGTTGAAAAGGAGACATAATCGAGGGTTGTTCATTTTCACTCCATTTTTGGATTTTGAGCTCGACAGAAGGCGATTCTTTGGCGGATTTTCAGAGGAATCTTGTGGTAACGATTTCTTACTCTAATTTGGTTTATTTCATTAATCAATTGTGGTTTTCCTCATTTTTATCAAGGAAATTGAGAGTAAAAGTTTGGAAATGGGAGAAAAAGTTTCCCAATTGAAAATCTGAGATTTGAGTGAGATTTTTGACATCGGTTTTTGATGATTCTTGTTCGAGTGTTCTCATAATAGAGCGGGTGTTCATAATTTGTAAATTTTACCCGATTCCGAGACGTGGGCCTAGGGTACTTTTTGGGAAATTTTCCTAAATTCGCGTCTTATCTTCGAATTTATTAGTTAAACAGTTGCTTGTAGTATTAATTACACGATGCTATTGATTTGATTAGATTTGGTCCATTGGGAGTCAGATACCTATGGCAAGAACGTGATTTCAAGTTTGATTTGAGCGGTTGAGCTAAGTATCTTGCCTAACCTTGTGTGGGGGAATTACCCCTTAGGATTTGGGTCTTATATTTTGTTCGCAGTCTGTGTACGCGAGGTGACGAGCGCGTACTCGGACTTATTTGTGGAAAGTTGACTCTTTAGGAATCTTAGGTCCTTATTTTCGTCGAGTATGAATTGTCCTTAGGATGATTTAATTTCCTAATTACTAGTGTCATCTTATTTGCTTAAATGTGGAAGTTCTTACTTTTGGATTTACTCTTATTGCCTATTTGACTCCTAATTGAATTATCTGAAGATTTTATTTCCTTTTTCTTTCATGCTATGTCTTCTTAACTGTTTATCTCTCGTTGTAATTATCTTCACCTCATTCTAGAATAGTTTGGTCTTGACTGAGATTATGATTAATTTCACGTTGCTTGTCCTTAAATGAAATTGTTGAATACCCTTGAAACTACCGACCTTAAAGGAAGTTTAGATAGACTATAGCTTAGTTGGCTTTCCCGTAAATTGAGTTATCAGATTTGTGTTGATTTTTTGTCGTTAACCCGTGTAATTAGGTGCGGTTGTTACATGTTATTTTCCTTCCTGGTTGAGTGATTCTTAATATGCCTAGCTCTCCTTATTTTCCTTCCTGGTTGAGTGAGTCGTCCGTACAGTTAGTACTCGAATGAGGGCGCAAGATGCCAAGTGTTAGGGTTCAAATATTGGGACCCGTAAATGATGATTTGTCCGAGGTTCGAAACCTCGTGGAGATGACTTTGAGTTTGATGTAGAAGTGGTTGAAGTTGTTGAGTCATTTCATGTACTTGTTGTATATTTACATGCCAGAATTGTTTGTGTTCTATTCATTCTTTGTGTTACTTCATAGTTTTCCGCTAATACTTATTGTTTTCCTTCTATATCGAATTCACTGTCTTGTTAGCTATATTGCGTAGCCTTTATGTGTATATCATTATTTCCCCGATTCCTATATTGATACTTGTTCAGTTTTATTAGACCAGTGGGTGTCTTGACTCGTCCTCGTCACTACTTTACCGAGGTTAGTCTTGATACTTACTAGGCACCGCTGTGGTGTGCTCATACTACTCTTTTGCACATTTTTGTGCAGATTCCAGGTTTTTGCTTAGCTGGCCGATTGATTGTCAGTAGCGCGGTTGCTGTTGTGGAGACTCAAGATAAACCGCTTCAGCGTTCGCGGTTTCGGAGTCACCATCTTATATTTTTGTTTGCACTGTTGTACTTATTTCTGAATAGTGGTATTTTTAGGAGTTTTAGTGTAATTTATTTAAAGCTTATGACTTGTACTTCCGGGTTTTGGGAATATACAATGTGTAAAGAATTACTTATTTCAGAAAAACATTAGATTCTATTTATTATCGTTGTTATTCCATGAGTATTCAGCTTACCTAGTCCTTAAGACTAGGTGCGATCACGATACCAAACAGAGGAAAATTTGGGTCGTGACAAGTTGGTATCAGAGCTCTAGGTTCATAGGTGCTACGAGTCATAAGCGAGTTTAATAGAGTCTTGCGGATCGGTACGGAGACGTCTGTACTTATCTTCGAGAGGCTACGAAACTATTAGGATAACTTCACTTCCTTCATTCTTATCGTGCGAGTTCATTGATCTTGAAGTTTGAAATTACCGTTCCATTCTCTCACTGATGGTGAGGATGCGAGTTGCAGATCCTGAAGATGTTACCCCCAGAGAAGATGCCGCCAGGGGCAGAGGTAGAGGCAGAGGCCGACGAGGGCACGTGCCGCAGCTAGAGCATCTTCTAGAGCAGCCGTTGAGGAGCCGCCAGCAGTTCCAGTTGGGGGGCAGGCATCAGAGACGCCTGTTGTTATACCCGGACTTCAGGAGACCTTGGCACTATTCTGGGACATGATTGGTACCTTGACTAAGGCGGGATTTATTCCGGGTGCACCAACTACTTCACAGGGAGGGGGAGGAGCTCAGACTCCTGTCGACACACTCCAGAGCAGCGATATCAGGTTGGTCAGGTTCCACGTGTCATGGCAACACAACTTGGGGTCTCAGTCCCGCCCATGGTTAGGCCAACAACATCTGAGGAGGAACAACTTAGACTCGAGAGGTACAAGAAGTACCACCCTCCTACCTTCAGTGGATTGGCGAAAAATGATGCCCGGGGTTTCCTGGAGGAGTGTCACCACATTCTTCATACTATGGGTATTGTGGAGACGAGCAGGGCTGCTTTCGTTACATTCCAGCTCTGGGGAGCAGCTTATCAGTGGTGGCGGGCATATGAGTTGGGTAGCCCGGCCGAGTCAGCTTCACTTACATGGGATCAGTTTTCAGAGATGTTCTTGAGCGATTTTGTACCTCATTCCCTCCGAGATGCATGGCACACGGCGTTTGAGCGGCTGCACCAGGGCACTATGTCAGTATCATAGTTTGCCGTCAGATTCACTGATTTGTCCAGGCATGCACTTGCTTTGGTTGCTACAGTTAGAGAGCGTGTTCGTAGATTCATTGAGGGACTCATGCGTGATATTCTGTTTAGCATGGCTCGAGAGTTAGAGTCAGATGTTTCATTTCGGCAGGCGGCAGGGATCGCTCACCGAGTTATGGGCATGCTGGATCATGAGAGAGATGACATGCGTGACTATGATAGAGATGTCAGGCGAGGCTATGAGAGGGAGGACATACGAGGTCAGGAGAGAGAAGACAGAGAGGCGAGGAGGTCTCATAGGCCAGAGAGATCTACTGGCCCTTATTATGGAGGCAGGGTACGACACGTCAGAGGTTTTGGGGGTCATCCAGTTCAATTTGCATTACTGGCTTCGCGTGGAGTTTCAGGTACTCATGGGTCTTAGAGTACTCGTATCGCACAGTTTCCAGAACCACGTCAGCAGAGAGGTTGTTTTGAGTGTGGAGATATCACCCACAGGGTGAGAGATTGTCTCAGGCTCCGGGAAGATGTGTTACATCAGGGAATTCAGGTGAGTAGAGGGCCCTAAGAGGGGGAGGCCCGACCCGTTGATATGTTTCGTATAGTAGGCTGGAGGACGTTGTGCCAGATGTTATAGTACATGTATGTTTTATTTTGTTACAGAGGGGCATCGTTTGTAATTCATTATAGCTCTGCTGGTCGGGACGGGTTCCCTCATTTGCTGTTTCGTTTTTGAGTGAGTTACATGCTTTGCACTCTATTTTTGTGTTTGCGCCTGTTGGGAGATTCTATGAGTGGTAGCCCATGTCTATTGTTTGTTTCTATTCATTATTGAGAGATATGAGACTAGTAGTAAATTTATGTTGTGCAGTACAGTAGGCTTGATGCGATTCCTGAGTATAGTGGTTACAAGATGTGATTCTTATGCTCCACCAGTGTGGGGGCCAGCACATGTTGTAATTTTGTTGAAGGAAGTGATCTAGTAAAATGTTCCAGTTGGTGGGTTATATATATCCTATTTGTGATTTTGAGTTGACTACGAAACCCCTGTGATTTCATGTGTTTTTAAAGTGTTTGAACGAGGCTCTGTATCGCGAGTTAAGTTATGCCAGGATGGGATCCTTGTGATTTGTTCATGTTCTTTAATTCCTTCCTTGTTATGTTCTTATGTAAGTTAGCATTGATAGAGAGTTGTGCCTGTCAGGCTTGTTTGATAGTTCCCTTATGTGTTCCTCCTTTCATATTCAGCCATTTTCGTTCTGTGCTCCTTGAGTTTTATCTTGCGGGGTGTGTACCCGGTGGTATTAGTTGTGTCTTGGTAATTCGGGTGTCTAATAATGAAGTCTTCGTGTTTATTGCATCATTATCAGTGTTATGGGGCTTGGAAACAGACTTCTTTCAGATGTGGGACTAACTGCCAATGCTGAATTGATTTCGGGCAGCTATTGTGATCAAAAGTTGATGTTTATACGTCAATACCACACAGGGGGGGGGGGATGGTGATTTGTGTGGTGTCCAATTTTCGAGTGCAGTCTCTATAGAAGAACCAGGTTCTTCTAGGTGTTCCAACTCGTACTGTTGCGGAATAATAAATGCAGAAAAGTAAAGAACACAGAGATTTTTATGTGAAAAACACCTGGCTCAAAAGGTGAAAAACCACGACCCACTCAGTAGGATTTTCTCCAAACACTTCACTACAACAATGAGCCAAACAACATTTACAAAATAAACTCTTTTGTAAACCTAATGATTGACTCTAACCCTTTGTGGCAAACTAGCCTCTAGCTATTTGTGACAAACTTCAAGTTAACTATAACTTGAACACTCAGTACCTATTACAATTGCTTTTAGATAAAGCTGAAAGGTACAATTTGTAATCACTTACTACAAATAAACTAGACTAAAAGACAACAGACGGAACTGGTTCTTCTAGCTGGTTCAAGTAGCTCCAGATTCGCACTCTCAAATTTGGCTCGAACTGGTTGCAAAATTTCTTCACGAATTTTGCTCTCAATTCTTGATAAATTTCTGTTTTTGTGCATCTATATACAATAAGAAAAATCTGCAATTTATAGGAGTTACTAGATAAGGAATTAACTAGAATCCTAATGCAACTCTTCCTTGGTAGAAGAGTTCTAGTCAAACTCAAATCCTAAATCCTTCCTTATCTTAGATTCTGTTCTTATTGAATAAGGAGTCCTTCTCCAATTTCATTTTTTCAATCTTTTCGATCAGAAGATATCTCAATTTTACCAGAATACATTTATCTCATGCATGTGCATCTCATGTGCCTTTAACACTGCTGGTCTATGTCACCTATGATGGACCTGGTTCATCTCAGAGTTCCTTTGTCAATCTTCAAAACTATTTCCTTTCTTGGGCCAACAAATTCCCTCTTTTTGATGATGACAAACTTTGTGCTTCAGGCCTGTTTCAGCTTAGTCCAACATTGACACATATAAGATTATTAAGCATTTATCACAAAGAACCAGGTTCATTAGGTTATAAATATCACATGTTCAGAGCAAAACCTATCTTTCCCCTTTTGGCATTATCAAAAAGTTGCAACAAAATTGTGTGAATCCCATATTTTTAACACTTACTCACGGCCGTTTGGGCAACTGCATATGCAATCATGGATTAATCATCAATAATACACTAAGAATTCAAACTATCAAAAAATAGAGATACTGATCAGAGAAAAAAGCATCAGATTTCATTGATAGAGCGAATATGATTTCTCCACAATCCACAAAATAAAACAAAAACAGTTAAAACATGAGCAACAAACAAAATTTCTAAATCTGGGTCACTGAAAGTTCTAGGCAGGCTAGGAAATTAAGGCTTGGAAAAGCTGTAGACCTGGTTCATTTAGCCAAGATGGATGGTTCAACAGACTTAGAAACAGATGAAGACGTCTTTGAGGAAATCTTGGATTTCTTGAGCTTAGGGGTCTGAACCTCTACCTCTACCATTTTTTCACTTTGATGGACCAAGTCCATCTCATCCACTTCAACAGGCTCAATAGGCTCAACAACCTTTCCTTTCCCTTTTTCCACTCTTTTCTTCTTACTCTCCTCTAAAGCTCTCTTCAACTCGTTCTCACTTTGCTTTACCTTGCTCCTTGTAGTTCTTCCTCTTGGAAGAGAAATATTAGAAGTCTCAGAAGGAGCAACTTTTCTTTTCTTACTTTCTCTTGTTGTTCCAGACGTTTGAGCTTTAGGAGTTCTTTTCTTCTTTGGATTGTAATTATCGCCTAACATATTCAGCAGATCCACTAGGGTTTCCTCAGTAGATGAACCAGGTTCATCTGTGTGCTTTCCTAAATTTACTAACCCTTCAACGGTTTCTCCTGATTCACTTCCCCCTGCGTTCTTTCTACTTTCTTTCTCCTTTTCTGGCACAGCTCCACAAATAGCCATTCTAACAGATTCAGATGTGGGTGAAGAATTAACTACTTCTTTCCCTTTTCCCTTTCTCATGAACCTGTTCCTTTATTGCTTTGTTGTTGTGGAACATGTTCAGGTATAGGTTCCAACGAAGTTTGGGAATTATTTTGTTCTATTCCCCCTGTCATGTTGCTCGGGATGGATGAACCTGTTCCATCACCTGTTCCTTCCTCCAGTGTTTCTTTAGTTTGGACTGAGTTTATGATCATCCCAATCTCTTCATCATCTTGTTCATTACCAAACCCAGTGATTTCACCTTTCTTTCCATTTCCAAAGGAGACATTTCCTCCTTTGAGGTCCTCAAGTGAAAGGAACTAGTCCTTGTTGCCAGTCATGTGTTTTGAGCAGCCACTATTCATGTACCATATTTGGCTACTACCTTTCACTTGAATCTACAAAAGAAAATCAGGGGTTAGTCTTAGGAACCCAAACTAGTTTGGGTCCCTTTATATAAGCAAAAGGATGAATTAAATTTTTTTTCGCACAACTTGGTAGCCAATTCTTCCCTTGAACAAAACTTTTGTTCCTTTGACTGGCCTTTTCTTTTGCATTAAATTCATTTTTAAAGTGATCAGTCTTACCACACTGAGTACAAATCTTGTTCTTAGGAAGAGTGAGGTACTTTCTTTTAGGATCTTACATAGGTAGCGGATTCCCAAAGCCAAGTCCTCTTCTATTGCTACTATGATGTTCCTGTAGCCATGTCAAATCATCAAAGGACATGTTCCATTTGCTAGTTCTATCTAGTTCATGATTGACCTTGCTTAGATCCTCCTTAAGGACTCTTATCTGCTCATCTCTTTTGTATAACTCGTCTTTCATTTTTCCTAGGTTTTCTTCTAATGTGAGTTATGTGTGATCAACTTTGTTTTTACCTCTTCCTAATTTCAGTTTTAGATTTTTAGATCTTAGATCTAGGACAGTGGTGTCAAGTTCATGAACCTGGTTCTTTAACTCAGCATTTTTACTATCACTTTCTCTAGCCCTAAGTTCCAGATTTTTGCACTTAGCTTTCAAAATCACTCACTCCTTAGAAAATTGTTTCTTTTCATTGTTTATATCCTCATATTCATCAATGAATCCAGGAGTAACTCAGATAGCCTTTCCTTAGACAAAAATTTAATCTTGTCTTTGAGATGAATTATACTTACCTCAGATTCCTCATTGAATTCTCCAATTGCCATATGTTCTTGTTCATCTCCATCTTCATCATCTGACTCCTCATCTGAACTTTCACCCCAAGCATCAACCATTGCCTTTGTTGATGTTCTATTTTTCTTGGGTTGAACCTGTTCCCTCTTTCTGTTCCTTCATTCAGCTTTTTCTTTCTTCCATTCAATTTCTCATTGAGGGCATTTTTTGATGTGGTGATCAGTCTTGCCACACTTGTAACACCCCTCATTGGTTTGTTCTTCAGGAAACCTTGGTTTGTTGTAGCTTCCAATTCTTGAAGGAAACTTTGCTCTCATTAGGTACTTCTTGAAGTCCTTTGTGATCATAGTCATTTCATCCTCCTCTAAATCAACTTCTTCAATGATTCTGAATGCTAAGATCCTTTCCTTATTGGGACCATCCATCTTCATAGTCTGCCTTCTAAGTTCATAGGTAGTGAGATTTCCAATCAGCTCATCCATCTTAAGAGTTGCAATGTTCTTAGATTCCTGAATGGCTGTAATTTTGATTTCCCAAGAGACTGGTAAGACCCTTGTCAGAATTTTCTCAACCTTGTCTTCTTCAAGAATGACCCTTCCAAGAGACTTGAGTTCATTGGTCGGTGTAGTGAACCTTGTATACATCTCTTGGATGGTCTCTCCTTCCTTCATGGTGAAATTCTCATATTGAGAATATAGTAGAGTTCCTCTTGACCTCTTCACTTGAGGTATTCCTTCATGAGCCACTTGCAAAGTGTCCTAAATTTCTTTGTCAGTGGTAAAACTTTGAATTCTGCTATACTCGTCTGGACCGAGTCCACACACAAGCCACTTCTTGGCCTTAGAATTTTTCTCCCACTTTATCAATCCTCTAGTGTTTGGCACATCTACTCCTTCAGTAGTTTTCTTCATGGTGGCTAAAGGACTGTTAGTGACTGTGTCCCATAGTTCATAGTCTTCTCCAATTAACTGATCCTTCATCCTATTCTTCCACCAGGAGTAGTACTGGCCATTGAATAGTGGAGGCCTAACAGTTGATTGTCCTTCCCAGTTCCCAGGTGGTGCACTCATCTTGATATTTTCCTAAGGTGTTAGCCTCTTCAAGTATAACCCGCTCTGATATCAATTGATGTTTTATACGTCAATACCACATGGGTGGGGTGGGGGGGTGATTTGTGTGGTGTCCAATTTTTTGTTCCAACTCGTATTGTTGCAGAATAATAAATGCAGAAAAGTAAAGAACACAGAGATTTTTACGTGGAAAACACCTGGCTCAAAAGGTGAAAAACCACGACCTACTAGTGAGTAGGATTTTCTCCGAACACTTCACTACAACAATGAGCCAAACAATATTTACAAAATAAACTCTTTAGTAGACCTAAGGATTAACTCTAACCCTTTGCGGCAGACTAGCCTTTAGATATTTACGACAAACTTCAAGTTAACTATAACTTGAACACTCAGTACCTATTACAATTACTTCTAGATAAATTTGAAAGGTACAATTTGTAATCACCTACTACAAATAAACTAGACTAAAAGACAACATATGGAACTGGTTCTTCTAGCTGGTTCAAGTAGCTCCAGATTCGCACTCTCCAATTTGGCTCGAACTGGTTGCAAAATTTCTTCACGAATTTTGCTCTCAATTCTTGATAAATTTCTGTTTTTGTGCGTCTATATACAATAAGAACAATCTGCAATTTATAAGAGTTACTAGATAAGGAATTAAGTAGAACCCTAATGCAACTCTTCCTTGGTAGAAGAGTTCTAGTCAAACTCAACTCCCAAATCCTTCCTTATCTTAGATTCTGTTCTTATTGAATTAGGAGTCCTTATCCAATTTCGTTTTTGCAATCTTTTCGATCAGAAGATATCTCAATTTTATCAGAATACATTTATCTCATGCATATGCATCTCACGTGATTTTAACTCTGCTGGTCTATGTCACCTGTGATGGACCTGGTTCATCTCGGAGTTCCTTTGTCAATCTTCAAAATTATTTCCTTTGTTGGACCAACAACATGGAAGCTTCCTTTTCATGGTTGGTATAAATGCAATACTGATGGAGCCTCAAAAGAAAATCCTGGTCCTAGCTCATTAGGCTTTTTTATGTGAGGAATGATGAAGGTGATGTGGTGTATGTAAGGGGGTGACAACTAATGTGGTGGTTGAAGCTAAGGCTATTCTTCAAGGATTGGAATACTGTGTGGAGCATGATCTTCACCCTCTCATATTGTAGACTAATTCATTAGTGATGAAGAAAGTGATAGAAGGGGAATGGGATCCTCCTTGGGTAATTGCAAATGATGTGAAGAGAATTATAGAGAAAAGGGAAACTTCAATGTGATCTTTCAACATGTGTTCAGAGAAGGCAACTCAGTAGCGAATTTTATAGCTAACATTGTGTTTTCTTTTGCAGGTACATCTAAGTTTCACTCAGTCTATGAATTGCCTAGCGTAGGGAGGAGGTTGATTAATTTAGACAAGTCTCAAACTCCTAAACTTAGGGTTAGAATAGCAAAGAGAAAATCCCCAGACTGATGGCTTCATAGGATTGGAATCTGCACATACCTACATGTTTCTTTTATGTCTCATTCTGTATGTTATTAAGGTACTTTCCAGTGGTATTAGATGGTCACATGCTCATTCTGGGGGTGCTTTGATAGTGTACAGGACCAATGTGATAACCAGGTATTGGATGGTGCAATTTATTCTACTTCTGATATGTTCAAATATTAAGGAAAAGGTTGAACTTGTTATGTTGTATCTCTGGAGATTGTTGAATCATTTCTCAGTGGTATTAACATGGTTTCATGCTCAATCTGTGGATGGTTTAGCGATGTTTAGAATAATGTCGACATTAAAGGTTCTGGAAGGGAAGGATCTGAGCTTACAAGATCACAAAAATGCATAGTTTCTAAAGCTTGAGTATGATTGGCTTTACCCTTGCGTAGCTAGCTTAAGGCCAGCCTCAAGCCTGGATTTTGGCCTTGCAAGGCCTGCATAAAACTAGCCCCAACCTAGCCTTTGCCTTGCAAGGCCTGCTTAAAGCCATCCCCAGCCTGGCCTTTGCCTTGCAAGGCCTGCTTAAAGCCATCCCCAGCCTGGGTTTTGCCTTGAAGGCTAGCCTAAAGCCAGCCCCACCCTGGCTTTTGCTTTTCAAGGCCTGCCTAAAGCCAGTCCCAGCCTGGATTTTGCCTTGCAAAGCCTGCCTAAAGACAGGTACTTTTACATGTTAAATTTGATAAGTGCGCATATGATTAATACTTGGACAAACTCAAAACACTGCATATGGATATCATATAGTAGCTACACTTGGAAGACTATGTTGACTTCAACTCTGTGGTGGATATGTTTGGAATTCATTTTAGCCTATGGACAGTATACCCTGGCGCCTGGTGAGAGATTGATAGGTGCTGTGTTTTTACTATTGGCAATTGGATTCATATACACCGACAGGAGAAGGAAGCACTCAGCTTATTTTGTTGCAATAGCTATTTCACTAGACTTTAGCTTTTCTATCTTTTTAGTAGCTAGTAGTAGCTTCATGAAACTTCTATTTTGGTTTGGACATATTGTAAGCTTTGTAACCACTTTGGGATTTTATTTATATATTAGCTGTCACGACCCGAAATCTATTAAGGTCGTGATGGCGCCGGACACCACCGTCAGGAAAGGCAATCTTTAATTAGTTGATATATTTTCCTGTTTTAACATTTTTTTTCGAAAATTGTTACCTTTCACTTACAAGTCATAAAAATGAATAAAAATTTATCAAATAAATATGGCAGGTAACCATTCCATTTATTCAGTTAAATTCTAAACACATCCCAGAACCCGGTGACACAAGTACATGCGCAAATTCTAAGAATTTCACAAATATTACAAAGCTTGTCCGAAATACAAATTGAACAAGGAATTTAAGATGGAAATAAATACAATATGAGGGAGACTCTGTCAGCTGCGGATCGCCTCCAAATGATGCAGCACGCCAAAGTCTCCATACTAGCCACGTCGCTATGAAATTACCTGTGCAATGAAAATGCACAACAAGTGTAACATGAGTACGAAAACAACGTGTCCTCAGTAAGTCGCCCGCCTAACCTCAGAGAGGAAGTGACGAGAGGTCGAATTATACACTTACTAGAGGTCAATTTAGTATATTCAAGTANATCAACTCCTTCCACATTTAACACTTTAAATCTTCGTCATTTCAGTTGACAATTTAAATCATAATCCGGGATAAGAAACATTAGACTTATTTCACATTTTACACATAAATTCTCCTTCCTCATGACTGGCCATTAAAACTTCCTTAGGCTGATAAACATGTATAAATCACAGAAAATACGCAGTAAATATCATGCGCAAGCAATGCCGAGGGTCGACGACCCGAACCAACATAAACATAAATTGTGCACTGCCGAGGGTCGAACGGCCCGAACCATAGATGAATCTATTTTCCCTGCTCGCGAATCAATCATGCGACGCGGTCAACATAATAATAATAAGCTAACCTGCGCGCAAATCATACCTGCGACTCAGGTGCTCATATGAATATTCATAAATACAGGGTCATCCTGCTCGCGAATCATACATGCGACTCAGACACCCAAAGTTACACATATTCACACGAATAAACCACATTTTTATCAGGAAAATTAGTTGTTCAATGAAGTGATAAAATTCTCATTTTAATAAACATGGGTATAATATTAAAACTTTTCTGGAGATTTACTTGCCAATTTCGACAGGGTTCCAAACTCGATAGGTTATCCGAAACACAATTATCCAAGGAAGAATCAATTCTCCTTCTAGGTGATTAAGAAAAGTAAACTCTATCCTTCTTAGAGATTTAGATACTAATTGAAAGCATCACATGATATTTTATTGACAAGGTCACCAGTACAACAAGTGAAGCATGCTAGTGGGTCCTAGACTACCCGAACATGGCATAATAGTAGCTACGCACGGACTCCCGTCACCTCGTGCGTACGTAGCCCCGGAAGATAATAACACATACTTAATTAGTTCACCTAGGGGGACAATTCCCCCTCACAAAGTTAGAAAGTAGGCTTACCTCGCTCCGAAAGTCCATAACCGCTTTCCAAGCCCTTTCGACGACTCCAATGGACGCACAACGCCCCAAAACTATCCAAATAATGACAAACCAATGAAAATATAGTCTAATATTTGCAACAATTCAAATTGTATAATTTCCCAACTCCACTCAGTGAATTGACCAAAATCCCCTCGGGCCCACGTACCCGGATTTCAAAATTTCTCAAATATATACTCTACTCATAGCCTTACTAGATCAAATATACAATTTACTCTAAATCCATGCTCAAATTCGTGGAAGAAATCCAAAAGAAAATTTTTAGGTTTTTCCTCCAAAAACCCCAACTTTTATACAATTTTCATATTTTAATCCATGCATATACCTTGTATTTAACTTGAGATGAGAAGGAATCACTTACCTATTGATTCTTGATGAAAATCACCCTTTGAAATCCTCCAAAATCTCCCCAACCATGAGAAAGAATGAGGAAATGGCCAAAATCCCGTTTTAAAATAGTTCACTGCCCAGACCAACCCTCTATGCGATCGCACTCCTATAGACGCGATCGCATAGGCAAATTCCCTGAAGCCTCTAAACATACACTGTGCGATCGCACATATAACCTTGTGATCACACAAGACATAAGCCTGAAGCCTCATTTTTTCCCTCTGCGCGATCGCATACACTTACCTGCGATCGCATAAACCAAAATCCAGCAGCCTCTCAAATTGCACTGTGCGATCGCATACACTTACCTGCGATTGCATAAGCCAAAATCCATCAGTCTCCCAAATTGCACTGTGCGGTCGTATTGTGTAAATATCTGCTTCTATCACACCAGAAACACCAGCAATCCTCACAAGGCACGAATCGACCCGTTGAGCATTCGAAACATGCCCGAGGCCCCCGGGACCTCAACCGGACCTACCATCCAGTCCTAATACCTCATTCAAACTTATTCGAGCCTCGAAATCACATCAAACAACGCCGAAATCACGAATCGCACTAAAATTCAAACTTTATGAGCTTAGAAATTTCCAACTTCTACATCCGATGCCGAAACCTATCAAATCACATCCGATTGACCTCAAATTTTGCACACAAGTCATATTCGACATTACAGACCTGCTCCAACTTTCAGAATCGCATTACGACCCCAATATCAAAATTTCCACTTCCAATCGGATTTCTAAAAAACCTTCAAATTTCTATCTTTAGCCAAATGACTTCAAAATGAACTACGGACATCCGAATTCACTTCGGATCGCACTCCCAACCCCTGAATCACCATATAAAGATATTCCCAGGCTCGAAATCCCAAACGGACATCAATATCACTGAAATGAGCTTCAAGACAAACGTAGGAAATTTCTTCTAAAATGTTGACTTCCACAATATGCGTCGAAATGCTCCCGGGTTATCCAAAGCCCGATCCGGACATACGCCCAAGTCCGAAATTATCATACGAACCTGCATGAACCTTCAAATCCTGATTCGGAGGTCGTTTACTCAAAATTCCAATCTTAGTCAATTTCTCTAACTTAAGGCTTCTGAAATGAGAATGTTCTTTCCAAATCAACTCTAAACTTTCCGAGATTCAATTCCGACCACATCTATCAATACTGAAAAATTAGCCTACGGTAACAGTTGGAAAATCGTTCCCATAGACTGTTTAACCATTTCCATATAGATATGGGAACGGTTTACAACCCGTTCCATCAGCCCGTGTGGCAATAGGTCTATGGGAACGGTTCTTGCAACGGTTTGCATCTCCGTGGTTATAGATGCATCTATCGCAACGGTTTTCCCTTACTCTGTTGGAACGGTTATATTTTCCAATTGGAACGGTTTAAAATCGTTACTATAGTATGTATGGAACAGTTCTTAACTGTTACCATATTATTTAATGCAACACTTTTGTAAGCTATTGTTACAGTTATTTATGGATATAACAATGGTTCCTTTACCCTATTGCAACAATTTTGTTTTTCTCTGGGAACAGTTTATAGTCATTATGGAACGGTTTATGTGACCTATCGCAATTGTTTTCATTGTATCATGGAACGCCATTTTGTGTCCTACTGCAACGGTTCTGGTAGGCTATTGTAATAGTTCAGTTGAAACAAAAATATAGCCCCTATTATAAATAAATATTTATATATATAAAATAAATTATAATAACACCAAAATTTAAATAAATCATAAAATGAAACTTTTAATAATATAAATTATCCATCAAGCAAATAATATCCATAAAGCAAATGTTCTACCCTAAATGCATAAGTTTAATACATTTCAAGAGAGTAAGTTTCAAAAAGCTTGATAACAAAATATTACTATAGAACATTCATCTATAGCACTTCAAAATTCATCTCAAGTAAGTCTAGTTCTTCACTTTCATCATCTTCTTCGATTTCTTGATTTACTCCACCTACAAAAGAGAATAAATAAAGTCATTACTCTTCAAGAGGATAAACTAAGCCATAGCTTGAAGGAAAAACAAGTACATCATCCCACCATCATTGAAAATATCACTACCAAGAGTTCTATCATGAAAAACTTTTGGAAATTAACAAGTTAGATTAACAGTTGTGCCTTCGTATCGAAATTAGGATCATTTAGCAATTATATAAGCAATCAATTCACATCTTTAGCAACAAGCAGCACGATAATCGTATGACCAGTGATCCCCAGTTATAGATGCAGGAAATGAGAAGAAGACGATTTGCCTCATAAATCAAAAACCAGTTAGGAGGAATCACTTAACTAAGAGGTATCGAGTATTTAATGCTTACTGAAGTATGAACCCAAAAACATCTTACTCTGGTGCGTCTAGTACATATATTATCCTTCCTACTCAATCCCAAGCAATCTTACTACTTTATACCAAATTAATATATTTTCCTACCATAAGATGCAATTAAGATTCACTTTGCTTTGAGCACATGTGCTCAGAACCACGTAGATATTTTCCTATCAGTTAGCTTCACATTGGTCAAGTTCTGCAACTGCTTCCTCCTCCATCTCGTGAATGATATGCTTTCAGCTATCTCTATTTTGATTCCACTTCCCCTGTTTCTTTTCCTTATAGGAACTGGGGTAAATCTTCAGTTAATTCAAAGCAGAATTTGGTTTTCGTTCACACATCCGATTAAGTAATATGATCATCTCTATAAATTATCATTGTTTGTGCACGAAGTTTAAATCATATCTTGTTTAATACAGGAGAAGGAGAAAAGACCGTGGAAGAAGAAACGGAAGAATTGTGCTGTAGGTGAAACACAGACTGAAGGTAATGATATGTACATTTAACAACCAGCCATTTGTTCCGCCAAAGAATAACTGAATAGTATCTGCAGCTCAAGGATATCTAAACATATCATAACAATGCTATGTATTATTAGAGAAGAATTGCAAAACATCATTTGTGGTCCTATGGTTGGGAAACAAAGGAGACTACAAATTCACCTAACATCACATGATATGAATGGAAAAAAAGAGAGCCTATAAAACTATTCAGATCAAACAGTTTCTACTCTGAATGGTAGGAAAATTGATTACTCCTGGTACTACGAAGAAATGTTTGTTTAAAAGGACAAAGGTCAGTACAAAAACCAGAATAGTTCGTTGCTACACTAGGTCAAACTAGCCACACAGATGCACACAATATGCGGCAGAGATAACTATAAGACACCACAATGCTTAATTACCTTTTAGCCAAAGACCAAAAACAATCGTGAAGAAGAAAAATGACAAACAGAATTTGCATACAGAAAATAGGTCCATTTGCAACAAATCAGAGTATAACTGAATGAACAGATGAGAGCCATTAAAACCTTAATGTCAAATCCTACAAGACAATTGGATACTCAACAGCATATCAGATAAAAGATTCACAAGAAATGTTCCTCCTAAAAATCCTAGAGCAGCATATCAGCTAAAGCAAATAATAGAAATACAATACAGAACAGCATAGAGACACTCCATAGACACTCAACAGCTAACATCTTTATGCGGTTTGTGGAACCAAATTGACCTACAAAGTGCTGAACAAGGCCATACATTTTGCAATTTAATGGCAAAAACCAACAGGCCAACAAAGCCAACAAGGCAGTCAACAAGGCCATAAAGAGCGGCACAACAAATAAACTTAATGGCAACAACAAACAACCCAATAAGGCAGTCAACAACATAAAAGATATCACTATCAAGTGCAAAATACCACAAGGCACAAGCCATGCATTTTGAAACTATTCCAAATGTTAGGTATTCTCTTTTCATTTCTTTCCTTTGCATGACTAAGTTCCATAGGTCTAATATTGTATTAATAAAATAAATCATAGGTCTAATTTAACTGCAAAGACAATTATGTTTCACACGTTTTTCCTACGAATGATCATGTTTGAATTCTGCCTTCACGTATCTGGTAGAAAAAGCACTTTGTGGAGTGTCATCCAAGAATGCAGGTGGGCATGTTACAGGATAAAATGTTCAAAGGGAACTTACTAATCTTAAAGAAACCTTCAAGCTCAATGGTGACACCTTTCTTAGTCTCTTCAGTGTTGAAATGCACCAGGCTTCTGCTATTGTGCTTGCCTCACTTTCCTAAATTCTTTAGGAACTAGTGATCAGAGGTGTGCCAAAAAAATATTTAGAAAACAAGATTAGAAATTTAGGCCCTATGTGTATTGCCAGGAAAGAAAAACCTTTTTTTTTGGATAAGGACAAGAGGCACAATAATACTACTCAATTGAAGAGATCAAATCAACATTGGTAATTAGTCATTATGTATCTTTATATTTTGAACATACTAATGTGTAGAGAATGACATCAATTAAGATTTATGTTTAAAAGTAATAACAGACAAGCCTTGTCCAGAACTCTCATTCTAGGAAGTTGTATGAACTCATGAACGAAGTAAGCCGCTCAACACTGCAGGGGTAAGAAGATGAGCACTTTGTTGACTATAGGAAGCTACATCTTAAATATAGCTCACATGCTATAAACTAAATAGTGAAAGTTTTGTCCAAATCATACCAATGAACTTACTTCTCCATATGGCACTCCAGGTACTTCTTAGAGAGGTGTTGACAGTTGTCAGATTTATGCCCAGAGGATTTAAGAAAATTGAGGTACTCTTTCTTCTCCTGAAAAGGACCAAAAGAAATATGTAAGTAAGAATAAAGAATGACATAGACAATCAAGTAGAATACATGAATCCTGCATTATTTCTGTACCACCTAATTTTCTGAAACACAACCTATGGAATGAACTGAGGTGGTTCATAGTCCTATAATAATTAATGGAAAAAAACAAGCCGCTAACTAATTGTTCGTGGTGTATACTTACAACTTTGCGGAGTAAGAATTGCAGAAAACACAACAATCTGATATTATATGTTGGATTATGCTTTCCTCTTCAACCTTAAGCCCTCTACTCTGTTTGTTCCAAAGATGTACAACCAAACTTTGGCTCTGAATCTGCCGGAGTTTAGAGAGCAACCATTTCGAGCGAGTCTCGTTCCTCGGCCCAAGAAAGATACTACCAATCCTACTCCAATCAACTGGATAAAAAGTCATTGGAGTTTAGAGAGCAACCATTTCGAGCGAGTCTCGTTCCTCGGCCCAAGAAAGATACTACCAATCCTACTCCAATCAACTGGATAAAAAGTCATTGGAGGTAAAACAGTGAAATTGTATCCATCCCTTCCACTTACCCTTGACACAACCTTGAAACTAATTAAGGGTTGCCTACCAAAGAGAACACCTCTAATTTGTTACAATCATAAAGCTCGTGAAGATTCTATAGCACAACTAAAAACCCATTTTATTATTACATTTTCTGATACCCTAGTGATTAACACCCCATCCGCCCTAAATGAGTTCACTGCCACCCAGGCAGGTCTTTCAAACTATCTCAGAAAGAAATAAAAATAGATCTTACAGTTTAGCAGGTTCACAAAGCTCCAGTATAATGCATGAATCCATGCAGCAGAACAATTTCGGTGTGCAGAGTACACATGTTAGCATTACAAGGTTTAAATCAACAAATCTTCAAAGTGATTTACCTAACTGATCTCTCTTGAAAAGTCATTGTTAAATTGTCTTATTCTTTATCGTTTTTGGTACATCGAGATAATATCAAGTATGCTAATGCTAGTGTGTGCCCTTCAAGCATGCATTTAAACTATAAATATTCTCTTAAACATTAATAGCTTTTGAGTTAACTAATTACATATACTTAATAGCTGAAAATAAAACAAATAACATATCATTCTCATTCTCAAAAACAATAAGCGTAAGAGAATAACTTACAACAATTATGATATCTAGATTTTCGGATCCATCTCTTCCGATAATTCTTGCAGAAAAAGGACAAAAGCAAATTGACTATTCGTTTTATTAAAGATAATTAATTATCCATGATTCTGTAAATAGCATGTGAGAGTAAAGCCTTTTCAGTCTGTCACAAAGTACAAAGATCCTTCAATTACATAAAAACAAACACTAAGCACGAAAACGATTATTGAATCAACAAAGTACAAATAAGAATATGCAATGCCGATACCTATGAATTCAAGCCCTTCAAAGGATACAAAACCCTTTGCAGAGAACCTTAGTTTCTCCGATTCTTTCTACACGTAATCAAATTAAACCGCAAAGACTCTAAATTAAAATAGGATTGAGGGTTTTTCAGGGCATCGGAGAGAGAGATGGGGGTATCGAAGTTTTCAGAGAGAGAGAGATTAAAAACTCCAAACTTCGAGGCCAATATAAGTAAGAATGCAAATTAACTAGTAAAATCATGAAGTATGAAAAAAAAGCTTAGACTTCCATTATACAGAGGATAGAAAAATCAAAAGGAAAGGGATTTAGGGTTTAAGATTTATGCTACATGAGAATCGCAGAGAATGAAAGGAAACTCACAACTTGATTTCGCCAGAGAAAGCAGTGAAGGTTAGCCGTAAGAAAAGAGGAAATTGCAAAAGGGAGAGAAAGCTCAAGATATTTATGCTCAATGGAAACCAGATATTCACTACTTTATTTCTTTGGCTGCAAATTTTGAAGAGGAGGAAGAAGATTTTCTGAGAGAAGCTCGGCGGGTCAGGGAAGAATATGGCTTAATTGCATTGGGGGTATCAGCGTTGGGGGTATATGATACAGTAGCAAAAAAGTTTTTTTATTTTATATTTAGTTTATTAAAATTATTAAAATATAAATAAATAGGGGTTATTTTGGCAGGTTAACAAAATTCCGTGGAAAAATAAAGAGGGAAAAAAACCTGTTCCAATAGATATTTTACTAAAAAGGCGTTCCAGTAGAGTGTTTTATTGGGACGGTTTATATAACCGTTGCGTCAGATAAATCTATGGCAACGGGTTTTTTTACAATTGTCACGGTTCTATAGTTAAAGTGTGCTGATATCACCTAAATGCTATTGTAACGGTTGTAACCGTTACCATATAGGTTATATGGCAACGGTTGTTGAACCGTTGTTAAAATAAATGTTCGCATAGGCCCATTTTCTGGTAATGTATAGTCATAATACCTGAAATGGAGCTGCTCACGACTTCAAACCGCTGAACGACGCGCTAGATCTCAAAACGCTCGGTCGGGTCGTTATATTAGCCACTAGGAAGCCTGCCTAGTGGTATATTTGCTAAAAAAAGTCTCCTTCCTGATGGGAAGAGGAGTTGCTTCCCAGTTTTTGAGCGAGGTATTTGAACCAATCAATTGAACACTTGCACGAGTAGGGCCTTCACCAACATGAACCATATTGATCTCATAGAACATCTCCTTGAGACCCTGTCAAACTTCATCAGTGTCATCCTGAGTAGAAGGATTTTGGACTTCTTCAAATTGTGGCTTGACAAAAGAGTAGGCAATGTGAGGGATTGGTTTGGACAAATACCAACCAATTTTTTTGCGTGCTTTGGCTCTGTCTATGTCAATTGATGTTGGTTTAAAACCCAAGTCAAAGGTATCTTTCTTTGAAAAGGGAGCACTGGGGTTCATAATTCACTGCAGAGAGGATCCTAATCCTTTTCCTAATTCATAGTCGTTCCTCAACATCAGTGAAGCTACCATCATAGATGTGGCTGAAAGATGGGTATGCAAAATTGGATTTCCTTCTTCAACTTGGTCTACCTCAATCACCTCAACTTCTTGATATATAAGGGACTCACATCCTTCCTTGGCCTCGATACATGGAATGGACGGGTTTATACAATGTTAAAATTAACCGGGCCGATTTTCATGGTGAGTTCGATTTCCCTAATAGTGTCTCTTCTTGAACCATCAAAAGCTCTGATGCTGACATTACTAGTTTGAATTCTGTTAATGTCAATGTTCATTTGTTGTAGAGTAGATTGAGGGCATACATCTACACTTGAGCCTCCGTCAATCATGACTCTTTTTACGTAATGTCCTTCACATTTGACCATAAGATGCAAAGCTTTATTGTGCCCAGCCCCTTCCTCAGGTAAATCATCATCGCTGAAAGTAATTCTATCTACTTCAAATAATCTTTCAGCCATTTTTTCTAGCTGATTCACCGTTTTCTTTTCTGAGACATATGCCTCGTTCAAAGTTTTGATCAACACACGACAATGTTCTTCCGAATGGAAAAGCAGAGATAACAAAGATATCTGAGCGGAGGTTTTCCTTAGTTGGTCAACGATTGAGTAGTCTTGCATTTTCATCTTCTTGAGGAATTCCTCCGCTTTTTTTCTGCAACAGATTCTTTCACTGGCAAGTGAATTTCCCTGGCTTTCTTAGCTTTTCTCAATTCCTGTGGTAAATAGCACCTTCCAGAGCGGGTCAAGCCCCACATTTCATATGTTTCTTCAACTATCTATTTTCCTTTGTATGTCATGACAGTCTTGTTATAATTCCAGGGAATAGCTTTGGTGTTTGTCATTGGGAGTTGTGCAACAAATTGGATTACAACTGGCTCAGTTATATTTCTCAAACCATTATTCGGAACGATATTTTGAATGTCCCCAAGGATGTAAAGTTTTGGCCCACCCAATTGAACCTCAACCTTTTTTGTGCTTCTAGGGACATAGAAAATCATTTTTTCAGAACCTGCCAAGTTCAAACTAGAACTCGCACCTTTCACATCAATGGTGCCAATTGCGGCGGGCTTACTATCACTTTTGGTTCTTGCCCTATGGTTCTAACAACCATCTCTGTATTGCCAGATTGCTTAGAATCCCGATCATCACAAATCATCCTAATAAAATGTGTATTATTATGAGTTGGGAGTGGATTATTTGTGAAATTAGGAGTATCCTCATTGTTTGTCACCACAATTTCCTTTGCTTCAATAAAATTTTCGATGGCTTTATTTAATGTCCAACAATTTTTGGTAGTATGACCTTGGGTGTTAGAGTGCTACTCATATCTTGCATTGGAATCAAAACCTTTTGAATTTGGATTCAGATAATGGGGCATGACAGGTTAATCAACTTTAATTGCATCAACTTTCAAAATAATCTTGTATACGATTATCCAATTGGGGTGAACTCTTCCTTTGGCTCCTCCTCTCTCACATATACTTGTCGGGGACGAGGATTATGTGATTCCTGAAAATTCGAGTGAAGTTGATTCGGTGCGCACCATTGTTGGTGATTGGGAGGCCTAGCATAAGCCTGGGCATTACTGTGTATTATTGCAGGGGAACTGAGTACCAGGGACCCTGAGGTGGATAATAATGTTGAGGAGAATTGGATTGTCCTTGTTGGAATTTCACATAAGAAGGAACTATTCCTCTTTGAACTCCCCTGAACCCAGATGCCATCATGGATCCTTCCTCCTTTTTTTTTCGGAACTTCCTCACCCGCTTTGAATTGCTTGAGTTGTCGCCTTAAGGGCTGTCTGACTCACAATTTTGCCCGATTTTATGCCATTCTCAACTATTTCACCAATCTTAATCGCCTCAGTGAAAGGTTTACCAATGGCGGCCAACATGTAATAGAGGTAATCAGGATCCTGAGCTTGGAGAAAATAGTCAATCATTTCTACCTTTTTCATTAGTGGTTTGACCCTAGCAGCCTACTCTCTTCACTTGATTGCATATTCTCTGAAGCTTTATGTTGGTTTCTTCTTTATGTTGACGAGAGAGGAACGGTATGGAACTATATCAATATTGTACTGAAACTGTTGGACAAAATCTTGAAACATGTCGTTCCAAACGTGCCAGTGAGAGATTTCTTGATCTATGAACCACTCTGATGCAATTCCTGTCAAACTTTCCACAAAATAATCCATGAGTAATCCTTCTTTGCCTCTTTCTCTCCTTAATTGGTTGCAATACCTCTTAAAATGGGCAACATGATCACCATGACATCATACTTGTCAAACTTAGGGGTCTTGAAGCCGGGTGGAAAATGAACATGGGGGAACATACATAGATCGTTAAATGAAACACTCTTGTGGCCTCCCAAACCCTGTACGTTTCTCATGGTTTATTCCAAGCTCTTCATTTTTCTGGTCATCTCCTCTTGTTCCATATTCTTGTCAGGCTTTTCGATCTCAACTGGGAACATGTTCTGAGGAGTATGCTTGTATGAATCTGGAACCTTGAAAGTCAGTTCTGGAGAGTAATGTTGGGCATCATGAGCATTCTTTGTTGGAATTTTGAGCAAGGGCCGATTGAGGAGTAGTGAAAGTAGGCACAATGGATACAATAAGTGGGTCCTTTCTGAGGGTTGCGGTTGGAGAACGTGGAATGGAGGTATTAGGAATAGTGGGAAGGTTAATGCTTGAAATGAATCCAGGTTGGTACAATGGATTACTTGTTATGGAGATGGGAACTTGATTTGCAACTGACACATGATGAAAATTGTCTGAAGGCGCTATGGGTAGTGGGGGCGGTGCCTGTCCGTTCACCCAAGCTTGGTACATCTATGCCAATTGTTGTTTCAACACTCTTACTTCTTTAACCAGTCCCGAACCTTGTTCGACCAATTGTCCATGGACATCATTATTATCGGACTCATTCTCACTGTTGTTTGCCATTTTACTTTTTCCTTTTGATCTCGTGTTGTAAGGGTGTGTCGCCAGTTTAAACCACAAAACAACCACTTCTATTTAACTTTATCTTTAGAAATGACAAACAACAAACGTGTTAGAGTTAGGCATTTGCAGATATTATCACACATTGTATGTCATGCACCTAATGCCCTTTTCATTTCTAGAATGAGCTTGGAAGGCTTCATGCTTCATCCCGACTTATTGGTTTATTGGTTTATTTTCATATTGAATTTAGCGCTCTCTTTTCTTATTTATTATTATCCAATGTTTTTTCTTTTTCAGATTAATTAGGGTTATGATCGCATCCGATGGAGATTGCCTACGTATCATGAAGCCGCATGAATCAAACCATTACGTAGTTCAGGGGATCAAGAATAAAGTAAATAAACTAACTCTTACTCTTATACAATTTAGACCAATGAAAGCCCCTAACAAGGAAAATATTTTTTGGATTTCTACTTCTTTTCTTTTTTTTCTTTTTTTTTTGAAAGAAAAACCTCTAAAGAAGAAAGAAAATATTTTTGGATTCTGAATATTAATTTTTTAGGAGATCTTTTGAAATAAAGACTTCTAAAGAAGAAAGAATATATTTTTGGATTTTGAACTTTTAGTTTAAATTTATGAAAGAAAAGACTTCTAGAGAAAAGAGAAAATATTTTTTGAATTTTTTTTTTAATTTTCGAAAGAAAAACTTCTGAAAACAACGAAAATATTTTTGAATTTTTGAAAGTTAGGAGCCAGACCCCATGAAAATTGCCTACGTATTTCACATCTGGTGAGAATCAGACCCGCGTAGTTCGTAAATGTTTCAGGAATAGGATGACACTTTGTGAAAATTTCAGGATTATTTTGTAATAATTTTTTTTTTGGGGTAAATAATGAGACTTTCGAAAATCCGGTAAATTTTCTCTCTCTCATATTTTCTTCCATCTGGTTTTCCCTCAATATTTTTATATTTTTATTTTTTAGAAACCGGTCAACATGCACAAACCAAATCAAACATAATTTACAAGTAGCTCATAAGACATCAGGATGGTCATGTAATTCTCAGGTACACCTGTCCTAGACGAACCCAACCCTTGTGTTGAGTCCTCAGAGTCAAATGCACATGATGCAAACAAACGTTCCTACTAGGGATACGACATGAGGCTATGCTATTCTAGGTATAAATCCTAGGGAGAATGTTTTAGGCCAGACTTACCCAAGCGCACAACTCGAGCCGAGGTGGGGGCAACGTACCGGGAGCATGAAAGTCTACCCGACCTAGTTACTGACCCAGCCTCGTTCTAATTGGTATGACTTCTAACAGAAAGTTGGGCCAGGCGCACGTGTGCACCATAAATTCAGAAGACTCAGAAGGGAGGCGTGAGAAGACAGTTTAATATAATTCAAATAATATCAAAGCGGTAAATAAGGGGCAATTAGCGCATTAGGCCCAAAAATACGGTAATAACATCATATCAATAAAGCAAAGTATAGATCACATTAGCTGCTCGAATTTTGACCCTGAACCAGAAGTTCTGGGTTCTTTTCCCCAGCAGAGTCGCCAGAGCTGTCACACATCCTTTTTTCCGCAGGGGATAGGGAGTTTTTTCAATTAATGTGACATTATTCGAAATTGAATTATTTATTTAATTTCAGAGTCGCCACTTGGAATATATTATGGTGTCCCAAGTCACCGGTTTATTTAAAATCCCAAATCGAGAAAATTTTACTCCGTTTAAAATTCTGCAAAACCAGAAGACCGGCTAAAGAATTCTGTTAACCTGGGAGAAGGTGTTAGGCATTCCGGAGTTCTGTGATTTTAGCACAGTCGCTTTTAATCATACCTGGCTTAAATTGTTTAATTACTCATTTTTAGGACCTATGTATATTTTTACCTTTTACCGCCTTTAATTGCTTGATTATTCATAATTATGGAATTATCTTAAAATGAGTCACGCGTACGTGTACTCATTTCATTCAGCGCGTCAAGAATCATGTCACATGTACGTGTACACAATTAATCACGCTTTATTAATTATCAAGATTATTTGGCCAAAGTCACGCGAACGCTTACCTTGAATTATATGTGAAAGCAGGTGAATATGTTGAAACTATGAGAATGGAAAAATCTATTTGGAATGTAATAATGTACGAAGATGGCAAAACTAAGACCATTGTTTCTGGCAGCTTGAATTTCATTGATGGAACTCCAAATTTTGATACGACCACATTTTGTAAGTTTTCGTCTTTCACCCCTAATATTTCTTTCAAATTCAAGCGGTAATTTCACACTAAACACAAATGCATTTGAGATTTTGTTAATAACAACAATGACGTTTGGGTTAGTAATAGAAATTAAAAATTAATTGTTATTAAACTTACATGGTTGACTATTATATTAGACAACTGAATCATATTTTTAAGAGATTTCGATGTCTTTGGATTTTAAGCTCTCTGTTTTCGGACCTTCACTCTCAATTCGTGTCCTTCCCCCTTTCACTCTCGTTCTATTTTTCATTTCCAAAAAAAAGCCTTTCCCTATTTTGGTTAAAAAAACAAAAATAATATTAATTCATTAAAAAAAAATTTAAAAATAGAACCAAAGCAATAAAATATCAATTAAGGAATAAAATGATAAAAGAAATATTTAAACAAAATTCCTGTAACCACACCCAATTCCAATGTGGACCTCTTAAAGGATTTTAAATTAACAACATAGATGAGAAGTTCATAATTTCAGTGACTGATTTTGAAGAAAATTAGCCTCAAATTACTACTGATTTATATTTATTAAAGACATCCATCTAATGTATTAACACAATAAACTAAATTGGGCCATTTTTTTTTTTATAAAAGAAAAATAAGAAAAGCTGACACAAAATTA
Source organism: Nicotiana knightiana (assembly GCA_005239525.1). Taxonomy (NCBI): domain Eukaryota; kingdom Viridiplantae; phylum Streptophyta; class Magnoliopsida; order Solanales; family Solanaceae; genus Nicotiana; species Nicotiana knightiana. The sequence continues at coordinate 78,633 of ML370406.1, read as the reverse complement.
ATGCAAACAAAATATTATGCAAATTTAAGTGAGAGCAAACATGTGCAGAGAAATATTTTCAAGCAAGAAGAAAGTAGGACCCAGTTGCTAATTCATAAACAGAGAAAGGAAAAATCTTAATATTAACTTTCAACTATTGATTTTTATTTTTACTGATGATTTGCTCCAAAACAGGATGGAATATCGGATGAGACCTCAACGGAAAGATACAATGTCGGCTTTGAACCTTCGTCTCTTTCAAAAAAAAATTCCTCTCGATCCTTCTTACTTAATTCTTTGTAGAATCTAATTCCCCGTTCCTGTAAATATCCTCTTGTCTCTTTATATAGAAGAATAGTAGTAGATTTTTGTTCCTCAAATTTAGAGTGAAGTTGTGGAATTGGGTTTGTGTGCTAGTATGGAGTCAGACGTGAAGAGTGGGGGGTTTGGGAAAGTTAGGAAGTCAGGGAAATGAGGGATTGAGATGAGGAGATCATGGGTGATTAGTTAGGATAATATTTTTTGTATCTTTAAAGATTTATCCCTTTTTTGTTGTTTTTTTTTTCTTCTGTTTTTTGTTAGTTTGTTTACGTTAGTTTTGTAGCTTTTTCTTCTTCTTTTTTTTTTCTTTTTACTAACTTCTTTTACTAAATAAAATTAAAGTAAAATACATACATACATACGTATATATATATATATATACGTAT